>PVKA01009804.1:24260-66953 GCA_004027165.1 Ctenomys sociabilis
AAAAAAAAAAAAAAAAAAAAAAAAAAAAAAAAAAAAAAAAAAAAAAAAAAAAAAAAAAAAGAAAGAAATAAAAATAAAATTTGTCTTTACTACAGTGACATTGAGAGATGAGGGGGGGAATACAAAGAACTGGAATACTGAGATAGGTTCTGCCATCCAGTCATACGAAAAGAAACTTTCATAACATAAATACAAAGGAATTATTTCTTACAAGAGAAACCAGAGCACCCATCCACACTTCCATCCCTTCTGACTACCAGGGCAGCCCTGGAGACACAAGAAATCTACCCAGAAGGCACTCACACCTGGAGAGCCAGGCTTTGCAGACGTGAGAATCCTTTCTGGCCTTTTCTTGCCTCCATCTCCCAGGGATGGGTACCACCGCGACCTGGTGGCCTCTTGTCTCCTGTTCACCATGGGCCAACGACGCCCTGTGGGCCCAGGCAGATGGAGGCTGAGCCCCACAGAGGCAGGGCGGTGTCAGGCTGCAGCTCACTCTGGGTGCATTGGGAGGAGGGTGCGAGACCAGCCCTTGGCCTTTTCCACTGCTACATGCAGGGCAAAAAAGAAGCCCTACAGGATATCATGTCTGCATCTTGCACTATGAATAACCGCTATGAAGACAACAATATGCAATGTATTAATTATTGAAACTGTCCTATTAATCGGTTTTTAAACTGTCTCACTGTTATTTGTTTCTCAATAAAGTTAATAAAAAAAAAAAAAAAAAAAAAAAAAACAGAAAGAAAAAAGAAAGAAGCCCTAATCAATCCGGGGCTGATTCCACGGACGGAAGGAGAGCTGTGGCAACAAGGTCTTCTCAGGATCTGAGTCCAGAGGATAAAGAGGGCCCCTGAGGCAAAGGACCAGCCGCGAGCTGGGGACTTGGGGTTCACCGCTGAGGGCAGAGGTGCCGCATGCACCTTTTCTCTGGAGTGTCTGTGCAGAGTTCTCACCTGGTTTTGTTGCCGGTTTTATTGTTTAGATTTGGTGTTGCTTTGTTTTTTCTCTCTCTTTGCATTTCCTCATTCCTCTTTGACTTATTGCTCCTATCTCAATATATGTTTTAAAGTGGGTGCTTTTGTTTTTTTGTTTAACTTTCTTTGTATATTCTGCTATCTCAGCCATCCTCTTTTCTCTTTTTTTAATGTATGCAGTACTGGGTCTACAGGTTCTCACTAAGTAGACTTGACTCCTAGAGATTCTCCTGTTTGCAGCTTCCGAAGCGCGGAGATTACAGATGCGCACCACCACGCCCAATCTCAATCACTGTCTCAGTGCGCCCTGGGGGCAGGACCGATATGCACATCGGGGAATCGAACTGCCGGCCCCTTCATCGGTTTAAGCAGTCATTTTAATCTGCGGAACCATCTGGCTGGCCCTTCCTCTTCTCTCTTACTAACTTACGTTCTACCTAACCTATTCTCGTAGATCTACATGTTTTAGCTAAACCTGTCTTCCCTTGCCCCTTCCTAATCTTTCCTGTGATACACATACGCACACACACACACACACACACACACACACACACATACATCTAGTGCCTTTGTATGAAAGAGGAGGAACAGATCAGTGCTTCAACCTGAGCCGTTTCATCTGGGGTCTTTGTGGGGTAACTCTTAGTACAATAATGTTAAAAAGATCAAGCAAAATTAAGCACAAAGATATTCACAGGCTCTGGCAACCGCAAAGTTTTCCTCAAAATATTCTTCTCCACCCGGACTATATCCTGCCTGTACCTAAAAGAAGTATATTCATAAAACCCCTCAATAATAATCCTTCACTCTAACTAGAAAATATTTCCAAAAGAAAGGAATATTTTCTGCCAGATATCTCAGAGGACTAAAGCTTCAGCTTAGGCAGGCCCAGGACCTGGGTTTGATCCTTTGAATGCCCAGCTGGCCCCGCCCCCGAAGCTTCCTGAGACTGGGCATGGTGGTGTGCTCCTGTAATCCCAGAACTTGGAAGTCTGATCTTTGTAGTGAGAACCTGTAGACCCTGTACTAAATATATTTAAAAAAATATTTCCAACAGAGTCTGACCGGTTATTATCTTTAATCTCATATTATTCCTCCTCCAATTGGCATGCTCCTTTTCCTTGGCTCCCTGCTCTCTTCCCTTCCCATCTCCTTCCACACTGAAGACTCACTGCTCATAACAACACAGCAATGAAGGGCAAACACCCAGAGAGAGGTGATATATATATAAGTAATGTAAAATCTGAGCTGCTGATGCTGCTGTAGTCGATAGAATTCCTCTTCTCACAAGGTAGGGATAGGGCCTAACACGTTCAAAGTGAATACCTGAAAAGGTGAACTGTATCTCTTCAAATACATCGTGGGAAAACAGAATCTATCTAAGGAGAACTCTTGTTAAAAACAAGTCCTTTTCATTCTGTTTGACCTCAACAGCCAGTGTGTGTACCTGTGTGTTTATAATATATATACCCATATGCATAGAAAAATGGATAAAACAGGCCACAAAATGCCTCCAAAGACCCCCAGAACTCCCAAAGCAGATCCACATGGCATGATAGATAGGAAAAGAAAGCCTGGGTAGTGAAGTGCAAACAGTGATGGAAGATGAACAAAAGAAACTCATCGAGAGACCAGGAGATGGCTCAGTGGAATAAGTGCTTCCCTGGCAAGCACAAGGGCCTGAGTTCAATCCCCAGTTTGGCAAAAAAAAAAAAGAAAGAAAGAAATTCATCAAAGAAGTTCAAAGAAGATGTGGCCCAAAGGTGATGTCCTTGACGTACAAGCTGACTAATGTGAATGCAGGAGAAACAAACATTGGAAGAATAGACTAAAATTGGTGAAAGTATGAATGACAAATTTACCAAAGTTAAAGAGTCCATGAAAAGGTGTCACAGGGAAATTTCAGAAACAAAGAAATTATTTAGAATTCATAAGATACAGAAATGACTGTTCTGATAGCAGAGATTTTACAGCCAGGATTCACGAAAATTACCCTTGAACTTTGAGTCAACTTTTCACCCTGTTATGGTTTGTGTCTAGGTGTCCCCACGAAGCCTCACGCAAAGTTGGGAAGGCTTCTGGAGATTGTGGTTGATTATTGTGGGTGTGGATGCTGTAGCTGTCCAGGGGCAGGTGATTTGCATTCCAGTTGTGAGGAGGGAAGAGAAGTTGGCTGTTTGAGCTGCTGCTACCCCTCCTTTTGTGCTCTTGCTCTTAGACACTGCCATGAAAGGTTACTTTCTGTTCTGTGCGGCTCTGCCTGGACCCAGCTGAATATGGACTGAAACCTCCAGTACCTGTGAGCTAAATAAACCTTTCCTTGCTTCATTTTGAATGTGGGGTATTTGTCCCAGCAACGAGAGAAGAGTAACTAAGACACACCCGCACAATGATAATTTCATATTGAAATTTGCATAGTGGCTTATGAATTTGATTCATTTTATAAAAATAATAAACCAGGCATAGTTGTGCACACCTGTAATTCTAGCATTCAGGAGGCTGCAGCAGGAGAATCTCTGTGAGTTGAGCCCAGCATGGGCTTCATAGTGAGTTCAAATCCAGTCTACACTACCTCATGAAACTGTTTCTCCAAAACCATAAATAAATGAAATAAAACATTAACTGAAATAGACACTTCTCAGAAGAAAAAATGGAAATGGCTCATAAATACATGAAAATGAGCTCAACATTGCTGACCAGCAGGAAAACGCAAGTTAAAATAGCATCATGATTTCATCTTACTCCAGAAAGAACCCCTATCATCAGAAATCAAATAACAAATTTTGGCAAAGCAATGGTGAAGAAGAAGCCCTCCTCCATTGTTGGTGGAAGAGCACAACCAGGATACAAGTCAGTATCAAAAGCAATGCAGAGATTCCTCCACAAACTGAAACTAGAAATGCCAATCAACTCACATATTTTCCTCAAAGAGTTAAAGACATCATGTTATAACAATACAAGCATACCACTGATTGCATCAGTAGACCTCATAACACCTGAATCTTAAAAAAAGCATGCAGGTCCATCAACAGGGAAGTAGATAAAGAAAATGTGATATCAATACGTAATGGAAGGCTACTTTGCTGTAAAGAAGGATCAATTGTGTCTACAGTTTTGTAGGAAGATGGGTGCACCTGGAGAATGCAATATTAAGAAAAACAATTCAGACACATGAGCTTAAATACTTCATGGTTTCCTTCATATGAGAAACCTAAAGCATTGAAGTTAAGAGAAAAATTAAAACTCACATGAAAGGAAATAGGGCTGCAGATCTTGAGCAACATCCTTCTAGGAGACAGAAGCAAAGGGAAGGGGTAGAGAGAGGAGGAGTGCATAAAGAGGAAGGCAGTCATGTCACGGATAGCACCTAGCACACACCAGGAGAGCAGCCATTGTACATCACAAACTGAAGAAGATATTGACAGAACCCACCTGCAAAACTGACTTGAAAATGAACATTGGAGAAGACAAGGAAAAATAGGAACATAAAGACAATTTTCTCTTTCCTGCTGTCTCTTAACTGACTATGCTTAGATGAAATACACAGAAACTAAGGTAATTTAGTAAGAATCCTGCAGGCACAGTGAAGTTGCACTGTTTTTCCTAAAAGCTATAACTGAAAAATGTTCCTATATATTTCAAGGGCTTGAAGATGACTATGAGCCAATTTATTTATTTTTGCATAAAATTACAATATTTGAGTAAAATAAAACATGTCTTAAAAGACAAAATTTCCTCAATGTTCAGTAGCAAAAAGTAATTCATCTGAATCCAAAACAGATAATTTTAATGCCCTTGATATCTATTATTTGAATAATAATTTTGGAAGCAGATATAGTTTCTGGTAGAGATTAGAATCAATAGATTCTATAAACAAAGAAATATAAATATTGAGCATGGATGAATGTAAGATAGTTATGGAAAAGAATAAAGGTATAGTTTGAAAAAATAAAAATATAAGAATATACATTTTCAAATATAATGTTCATGTTTTATATATCAGCTAAAAATTTAACAAAACTGAGTAGAGAGTATAAGGGTAGAGGTATTCTTCACCATTTTCACAGGAACTACAGCAGAGCTGGTTATCAAGTACAACTGAATATTTTACATAACTGTCTTTATTCAAACCCTAAAGGTAGCTGCAGTAATTTAATCAAAAGGTCCTTTCAAATTTTATAATGAATGGGGTCAGTGTGCTTCAGATTCTATTAAAAAAAATTACATTAGATCCAAACTCAAGGAGGTCACATTATTGTAGAAGAGTCAGTGACATCATTCATGAAGGACAAATGAAGAGGTCAGAGAATGGCGAGGTAATGGACTGTAATGGATGTAAAATTTGGAATAAGAAAGGAGTATTCATGTTTATCAAGAACGCACACAAGGCGGGAGAATAATAAACCATGCAGCAGAGGGCATTTCCTGTTCCATCTGTCATACTTGAGAAAACTGAAAACACTGAGAAAAACAAAAGAAAGTCATGAAAAGGAAATGATAGCAAGCAAATTTTTATACATGAAAGAAGAAAATGGAACGTAGTTCTTAGATTAAAAGAAGAGAGAATGTTTATTAAAGCAACATATCAACATGGATGACTCAACTCAGAAGAGAAAAATCATTTCTTGTGCTGCTAAGTGAAACATTGTGGTTCACCCTGCAACCCATGGAAACATTAACTTTAACCATTAGCATGTCTCACGATGAGGTAAAATGAGATGAGTTTATCAGCTGTCACAGGTAGCAGTGTAAATGGATTCTTAAATTTATTTTTTCTATTAAGTGCAGATGTTCACGTTAGGAAATTTACATGCTGAGAAGTAACACGGTCCATTAGTAAATATCAAATACTGATCTGGTACATGATGATATGACTAGATAAAAATATACATTTTGTGTAAATTAGGTTTATTTTCTAAAATCTAGAAGATCTTAATGAATTCCTTCAAAGATTAAGGTGGCTGTAGCTTTGGTATGTTTTGTAGCTTTGTATGTGCTGCGATAGCCTGTGGTCTGTGGGATCCATTTCTGTGTGCCCCGCGATTAGATGTATAAACACAAGCAAGTACACCCAACTTCTCTCTGCTTAAAATGGCAAGACATTTTCTTTTATCCCTGTTGCAAGTTATCAGGGCATTTCTAGGCACTTTGTAATGCTCTTGGAAAAGAAAAGTATGAAGGCAGATACATTAAGACAGCTGCACCACTACTAGAAAATAATGGGGAAATCTGAAATGCGAGAGTCTTTTGTTGAAAATTTCAAGTGAACTACTTTACTTGAAAATACCTTTATTACTAAAAATCACAAATTTTCATACATATTTTAATGTAACACATGCATTTGGCTGAACGTAATAGATTATATTCTCAACTAAATTTTGTCAAACTTTGGACACATTCTGACACTGTAAGTACATGTAGTTTTACTCAAAGTACATAAAGCAAAAACCAAAAGCTAAAATTAAAATGAAGCTAAAAATGGTAATACTGACAAAATTTAATCCTCACAATAGTTAAAAATCATAATATATATAATTATTTGTTCTAAACAAAAGCACTGGTAGATTATGTTACTGCTATTTTTGCTTTTCTTAATAGTCAATGATTTTAGTTACCTTCTACTCTGCACTACAAGAATGAATATTAGACAGAAGCTATAGAGAGTATCTTAACTGTCTGGCCACTTTTCATAATATTTATCTATATATTTCCAAAAAATTGTTTCTTGGACAGCTTCAGAGCTCAAAAATTTGTAATTATATACTTTTCAATGAATTAAAATGACTATGAGAAATACCTTATTTTCTTAAAGTAACCATTATCACAACATTGGTGGAATTCCAATTAGAAATATGTTTAATGGAAATTTCAAATAGTATTTCCTGGTGAAAGCAGCTCAGCAGTTAAGTATGAGATGGGGTTGTCCAAACTGGTGTGTGATGATAGACAGGAATGACGACTGACACCAGGACGCAGAGATGACGCCTGGTGATGAGGTACGCGTTAATCTTCAGCCTGATGCTGGTGACCTTTACGTCATAGCTTTTCTAAAGTCAGTCATGGGAGAAATTTTCAGAGCAAAGTGAAAAATGAAGTGCATAGAGAAGGAAGGGAGAAAATTACTGCAAAATATAAAACCAAGATAATATTAGTTAAAAACTGGCAAACAAATACAATGAAAATGTGAATTATTTATACTGTTAATTCAGAAGCAAAAGTATGAACTACCCATAAGAGCATGAAAATACTTGGCAACTTAAAATTTAGCAAAACCCTGTAAAGTAAGATAGAAAAATATAGCTACTTACCCATTAGAAAGACAGCGATACCGTGTAGAAAGTCTGTCACTTTGGGGAACTTTGACAAGGCATTTGTTCAGATCTTCAAGAATGTAGAAAGAATTAGCCCCATACGATTTGTCACTTTTTAATTTCAGTGAGCAAGTGTTATGGAACTCCCACAGTATCACTTCCTTGATGGATATAGGTGATGATATAGATAAATTCCATTGGACAATAATTTATCTGAACCCTAATGTCATACAGGGTAATGCATTCTCAATTATTTCAATGTAGGTCCATTTTGTTAGTGTCTATTAGATAATTGTTAATATCTGTTGATTTTTACATGAAATTGTTCAAAAATAATTAAGTTCAAAGTAAATTCATTGTCATACAGGTATTTGATAGATTTTGTCTTTTAAAGACCAAGGAAGATAAATTTCAACACTGAAATTTAAAATAAGAGATAGGAAGCAAATAAATACAAACTGAAAACCACAGCGACCCAAGCAATTATTCATTTCAATATTATATTTATTAAATTAACATTTGACTGTTATATAATTGAAAATTATACTGCCTTTTAAAAATATATGACCTTAACAATGGATTTCTGAATTTAGACTTAAACACAAAACTTTCCAAAAATTATTCTCTATCTAACTGAAAATTGATGAAAGCAGAAAGGGAAGGTCCAGATTACCAGGTAACATTTTTTGTATATGCTTTAATGTTGTTTTCCTCAGATTTAGGAAAATGGTTGCATGGAGTTTAACTAAGTTAAATCGAGGTGAATTTATCGACTGTGTGTCAAAAATGTGAAGTAAAAAAGTCAGTTTTGAATGTCAAATGGCCTTTCATTTCTCCACCTTGAGAGTCGTGTCTCTATTCTCTGCATTTCATGTCTGCTCGCGCTTTCAACCCTGGGGAGTGCAGCGAGGCACCGCAGCCTACAGCGCGAGGGCTCCTGCTAGATTCCTATTTGATCTCCTTCCCTTGATGTGTCAGTGTCTTTGTAGGCTGCCAACTTGTCAAACCATTTTTATTCTTCAAAACTTTATACATAATTTTTGGATAAGCTGTGCAGATCTCAGGACACTTGATAAATTTTCCACAAATTAATCACTTTTATGTATCCTAAGCACTGCTACATGCATTTATCATTGTAAGTATAAACATATTTATTCAACTCCAACTAATTAGATGCAAACTATTAAAACTATGCATTAAAGAAAGAGATTTGTGCTTCTCTTGCTTAGTAAGATTAATATATTTAAGATGCTAGTTCAAGAAAATGAGCATTGAAAAAGTGGTTCTATTTTAAGCATTTTACTGTAAACTCATAAAGAAATCACAACTCATTTAATGGCTTATTAGACAGTTATAGAAAATCTACAATCAAATATTTTCTGACAGTTGGATAATTATAATTACTTTGCCTAGAAGGGAAATTTGTACATTATCCTTATATAATTCTTTATTTATTGGGAAGGAAGATACTCAGCAATCAGAAAGGTTTTGTAAATCCTGGCACTTGTCTTGTGGAAAATGACCTTTCACTCTGTGTCTCATGCAACCTGAGGCATCAAACAATTGCCAAGAAGTAGAATACCTGCCTTCCTTAGTGCTTAAATCATTCACCTCAGTATCTATAAGCTATAATTAAAATATATTAATCAATGGGGAAAAATCCATTTTAAAAAGTGTGTTCATTACATTGCTAGCAATGCTACTTTTGAGGAATTATGTATAAAATGATAAGGGCATCCTAAGATTAAAAAATATACCACAGACTAGACCAGAGTAATCCATCATAACCATGCCTACAAAAGGTCAAATAAAAGAGAATTTAAGTAAATTTTACACTTTCATGAGCTTTGATTAACATCAATTGAAGTTAATATTTTTTTATCCCAGGGTAGTGATAGAAAGGTCAGACTTGTCCAGAAAATATAAACAAAAATAATTTTATCCCACATCAAGAAATTATGGAATATTCTTCACAAATGTATTTACCATGAAGAGTTTAATTTACTAATCTAGGTTTTTAATTTTTGTATAAAAATATTTACAAAGTTCAACAGTGTGAGATGAGGAATCCTCAAACAAAGTCATGTAATAAAGGGCTGTTGAAGTCCCTAAAGATCAAACTCAGGTATATGAAGATATAGAGAAAGGAGGTGTACGACTCCTCATCTCAGAAATAAGATCTATCAGTATGCGTAGAACAGGTCATCCTAGCAAATCATCAATAAAATATCAAAGACATCTACTAAGAAAGCTAATGCTTTTGAGTGAAATGTAGCATGTCCATCAGGACTCATTTGCCTAGTTTGATTGCCAGCTGATGGCTTTATAGGCTGCCTTACATTGTTCTTGCTGGTATTTTGTCATGTTGATGGCTAGGTGACTAACACTCAGCCTGCAGTGGGTGTTCATTTTTTGCCATTTTGAGCATCCTGTCCATTTGCCAAGTTTCCTTGACACCAGTTTTTAAAACACGTGCTTCACACATCTCTGGTCATCCAACAAGATTATTCAGTGCCCTTTCTGAGTCAGTACTGGCACTCTGCATCTGGCCTCTGCCCATCCATGTAGTGGAAGGTGCAAGTTTCACTGTTCAAATTCTACCCACTAGGAGGATTTCAGGTTACCTCTGTTCTCAAAGGCTGTTTCAGAAAACTGCTCTACTAGTTTGACTGTCCATTTTCAGGTAGTGTCTGTGTATCACGCAAAACCATTGATAAGCAAGTCTGAACCAGTTCCTCTTTTCTCAAGAGATTCCCCAGGAAGCCATAGCTGTTTTATGGGAGGCATAATAAAGGATAGGATGTCAGGAGCCTTTTGCTAGAAGGAGCAAGATGCTTCTACTAGGATCCAGGCACAGACTAAGAGAAGAGCACCTTACAGGAATGGGAAGTTATCCACAAGGATCGCAGAACTTTACTTCAAGATGAAAGGGACTGTTAACAAGATGCATCAGTGTATGTCTGCCTGTGGTTTCAAACTCATCTCTACCACTGACACCTCAAAGATCAATGGACAGGTGGGTGTGGTGGGGCACACCTATAATCCAAGCACTTGGAAGGAAGAAGAAGGAGGATTTCTGGAAGTTTTGAAATAAATATGGACTATAAAGTGAGCTCAAAGCCAGCCTGAGTTGTGCAGTGAGACCCTGTTTCAAAAAGATTAAATAAATAAATACCATGGGATATGCTGGATTATAGGGACCAAGAGTCAGGATAATTTATACAACTCTGAATGTACTGCAGGGATTTCCCTTGTTCTGAATCCTACTCAAAAGTAGCATGTGTGATGTTGCTTGGTAAAGAGCCATAGCAACACAGAAAAAATGGTAAAAACATGATATTAAAATCAAAAGAAACTCATTAGGAATTTTACCCACTTCTTGGTTCTAGAAGAGGGTATCTGTAATAAATTGTCCTTTTATCTGAAATGGGTTATTTCAACAAGACACAAATCATTGGATGTGAAGAAATTTCACTGCAGTCTAAAGCCAATGAATTCTAGTAGATTTATTTTCCACATTTCCAAATGTGTCATGCAGTAAGAGTACAGTTGACATTTTTTGGTCACTGTGTCTAACTAGCTTGATGCTACCATGGATGGGTGTAATATCTTAGTTAAATGAAAGATGTGTACTCTGAGTTTTGCTACTATGACAAAATAAATGAGACTGGGTAATTTATAAATAATATTAATTTATTTCTCACATTTTTGGAGTCTGAGTTCAAGACTCTGACAGACTCCATCAGCTGAAATGTGCTTTCCTCTTGTCATTTGTTGCCTTTCACTTCCATTTTCTATAGTTTCATAAGGCAGAAGGTGACAAAACTACTTTAAGGTTCTTTTATGAGGGACCTGATCTTATCATGAAGACTCTGTCCTCCTGACTTGGTCACCAGTCAGACTCCACACCTAAGGCTATCGGTTGATTACATTTCATTAGCTGAAATCTGAGGGAGAGACAGAGAAGAGCGCAACCAAGATCTCTGTGAAATAAATTACAATTTAGAGCTTCACTGCATTAGGACAGAAATTAATCTAATACTGCTGGGACTGTGGTCATGGAAAATAAGGAATTTCCCTGATCAAAACTTCTGTCCATCAGCAAGAGGATGAATTAGTTTGTTCAAACAGTGAAACCGCATATAGCAAAAACAATTGTAAGGCAATCGCCTGTGGTTAAACCTATGATAATCACTGTTCCTGTCTAAGATAATTTCTTTTCTCCATAGAACAATAGGTCACCTGAGTGGGGTTGGATTGAAAAAATCAACATACTCACAGTTTTCAAGGTTTCAATGGTACCATTAAGGGGCGGGGAGATAGCTCAGTCAAATAAGTGCTTCCCTGGCAAGTGTAAGGGCCTGAGTTGAATCCCCAGTTCCTAAAAAAAAAAAAAAAAAAAAAAAGTACCATTAAACTCTTCACTTCCTCAAAGGATGTAGTATGCTTTTATTAAAAAATGAATTCAGTCTTAAAAGTTTTCACATCAGCCTTTACCACAAAAATAACCCTCCTCAGGTTAGGGAACCAATGTGAAGATTCTGCCACCTTCTAAGGATGACTCATTGAGGCACCATTCTTAACCTTGGGAAACAATTATAAGAATATTTGTTGAAGCTAATGGAACCACAGAGAAATATGTTTTAACTAAAAACTCATCAGTTAAATAGCCTTCCGAAGATTATGCATTAAGTCTCACGTCAGAGTGAAGTTTTAGGTCTCCTGGTATTAGTTTCAAGTTAAAGACATTCTTCAGTACTCATCAGGAGGTATGATTATTTCATTTCTTTCAATACATAATCAATTTGGTGAAGGGTGGTAGACCTGGGCAAGGACAGCTGAAAAGAAAGATTAGTAGTATACATTTTCAATGGTGTATAAGGATCTTCAAGATAATAAACACTTCTACTTTACTCTTTGATTTGTGAGCTAGTAAACTGGTTGCATTCTGAACAGTGATTGAGGAAGTTTAATCTCTGCTTATTATTCAGATAAGATTATATTTTTTGATCTAGGTTATTACAGGTAGTATGCTTTCTACATAGTTCACTTGTAGGAAGGTCATGACCTAATAATGCCAAGGACACCAAGTTTTTAAATTTTTGTTCTGTGACTCTGCTCATCTGTCTGCCAGTAAACATTAATTTAAAACCCTAAATGAGAAGGTCAGTGAGACATCCCGGCAGACGAAGTGCCTACGTAGGCCAAGGCAGGGATCAGGTGTTATGCCTGGCACCACATATTGTGCCAGCCCCAAACCGGGGCACACTGAGCCTGGGACTGAGACCCGGTCTAGGGGCACACAGCAATCCGTGTGCTGTGGAGGCTGAAGCGGAAGAATCACTACACGTCTGAGCTGTGTAGTGAGACCCTGTACATAATATAATAAAAAACCCTTTAAATAAGACACTCTAACATACAGTTAAATACAGACAGAAAAACTTTGAAGTGTTTTCAGTTAAGTTGGATATATTTTTAATGTGTTTAATAATCCTGTGACGGTCTCTCTACTTCTGAGAAATATTGACATGAAAATTATGTTCTATAATTTTATGTTTATTTGTAGAATATAACAAAAAGACTTGTATATGCATGCAAATTTGTATTATATGCATAAAATGCAAAAAACTTCAAATGTCAGATTAACAATTTAAAATCAAAGCTTCTTTCAGTATTCCTGGGATCATTTATTAAGTGGTCTCTTATGAAAGATTATGCAAGGTGGTTCCATGATTTTACTCAGGTAAAACATGAGTATATGCCAAATAAAGAAAACATAGTTGATTGTTGACAAAACTAATACTTCTATTTAGTTATATACTTTAGTTTCATTTTTTTCCAATAGAGATTCACTTTACATTTTGATATATGGGCTGACACATTCAAAGTAAGAATTAAATAATAAGCATAAGGCAAGCAAACTAGTTGATTTTATCTGTACTCCAGTCCAAAGTCACTGTAGTATTATTTTTACCTAAAATAGTCACAGTTTCTTTTCTAAATATTAATTTTTTGAATAAAAGAAAGGAATGCAGGTTAGGAAGAGGCATTGTCGAGGAGGTAAAAGATAGATAGATTGATTAATCAATTGATAGATAGATGAAAAACAAATCAAAGGAGAGGTTCCAGAGACAATACTTAGATTTAAATACACTATATTTGTAAATTTATACTACCTTGAATTTTTGCTTTGTTTTCAATGTTGAAGGCATCGAATGCAAGGCATCACATATTCTTGACCAGCCACTGATCTATCCAGCCACTGATCTATCTGAGCTGCATCCAGTTTTTAAAATATTTCTCCTTTATACTTGTTTATTCCCCTATTTGAAATAAATTCCTTAAAAGTAATCACTAGATGGATTGAAATTTAGGAAGAGAGAAATATGGCTCCCACCTTGAAATATTTGTGTGTATTATTTGAAATTCTTTTCCATGATAGAGATTATGATTCAATAATGACTTATTCAATTATGCAATCATGTATATTTATTTTATACTTTTAGATACACCAATATTTTTCTATGTTATCGCTACGTTGTAGTATTTACAGGATCAGTAGGAAATCTTTGAAGACAAACTTTTACTGCTAGGGACTTCTTCAATTGTCTCTGTAGCCCTATATATTCTCATTACTATGACTTTTCTTCCTTGTCAGCTGAAACGTGCTCTTATCTGTTGATATTAAAGGAGCCACAATGTGCATTTCCCACCACAGCACTCAGTGAGTGTTTTCTACAAGGAGCACTCATTTATTTCATGGAAGAACTACATTAGAAACCAATACTGAGTCACTATGTGTATTTGTTATTTATGGGTGTTTTTGCTCTTAAGTTTTCACAGTTGATAAATGAAAATATGTGTATGTATAGTGGCTGTGCATTTTCACTAATTATTTCTATATATAACCATCTGTATTTATAGTAAAATAAGCATGAATTTAAGTTTATGTCTCCAAGTGTTAGCAGTTCCCATGTGGCCCCTTTAACATCCTCCTTGGGTACATGTAAATTTTCATACTGAAGTAGGACATCTAGCCCACACGGTTAATAAGCTATTTATATAATTTACAATAGATTTTTACAGCAGCATAGGGATGTTTTACCTGTGTCTGCAGTGGAAATGATTTTATAGACTAAAGTGCCATGCATCTGTGAAGTCAATTTTTACCTTAGTTTCATACACAGATTCTGCAATTTTCAAAGTTATGCTGCCAGGTAGAGCTTGCTACTCAAATGAATTTAAGCTAAGAGACACAGTAGCCTCCCGCCGGCTGCCTGCAGACAGGTGTGCAACGAGCCGGGTGCTGTGTGCATTGGAGATCGGAAGAATCCACTCAGAAATCTCTGGGCTGGAGCTTCCTGTAGGGCTCCTAAGAGTCTGGATTAGGAAGCTGAAGGTCTGTGCTGGAAGCTGGAATATTCATGTGCAAAGTGAAGGGGAAGACAAGAGCTCCTCTGCAGACACGCAGCCTGCTTACTTATTTCCGTTTTATTCCACTCAGGTTACAAACCTGTTGGTTGGTGCTACTCACACTCAAGGTGGATCATTTATCTTCAGTAAATTCTTTCAATTATGTGCAGAGCTGCGCTACTCCAATCAGCTGGGGAATTTCCTAATCAAGCTGATACAACACTTAACTGTTACATTTACTAAGTCATCACTTTCAGTGAGTTTTTATTTTCATAACTGTGGGTTACCTAATGATTGTTTTCTTAAATTTTTTATTAGTAAATGTTTATAATATACAATTAAATATTTTCATTGTGGGGGAGTCACTATACATACATCACATCTTAATTTTTCCCCTCTCACTTCCCATCACCTCCCATGGAGCTCACATCCCAAATCCTTATCTTCACAAAGTCTCCTCTCTTGTATCATCTGTTATTTGTTTCACTCTATAAATTATTTAGACTTTAGATTTCCACATGTAATGACTTCCTAAATTCCCTCCTGGGATATCTTAATCTCTTAATAAATGACTTTTAAAATTTACAGACAGTAAAATTTGTTTCTGTTCTGTAAATTTTCTGAGTTCTGGAAAACTCAGTGTCATGTTGTTATAGGTTAAAAGTAGCCTTCCAAAATTATTGTCATAGAAAATTAATCTACATTGCAACACCATTGGTAGTTGGTACCTAATAAGTGGTGACTAGGATCTAAGTGCCATGTTCCCACCAATGGGTTAATGTCACATTCGTGGGTGGCATTTTTAATTTCAAAATTGGACATGTTATGGAATCAGTGAGTAACACCTTTTTGGGGCCCTTATTCTTATGGAAAGAACCTCTTGCTAAAGGCAAAAGGGCCCTTAACACATGCAAGTCTTCACAAATGTAAGACAGAGATGTATTTTATAGATCATAAATATCAAATTTGCAGTATTGTATAGCAAAAAAAAATGAGGAAAGCTATGGAGAGGCTAATTCTTCTTTGAGACTACACAGGTGTTTGGGAAAATAATTTTGATAGAAATATGAACAATAAAATCCATAATAATGGAATCCCAGATATAAATTAGGAACATTTTTTAGAAAATAAATGAAGTACTATATTTGCTAAAAAGATACACATGAATCTCTGACGCAGGAGAGATGCCTAAAGGATATAGCACTTTGAAGAGTGGTTCTGCCTACTATCAAACTTTTGCAAAAATGTATTACAGATATTAAAATAAAAATTTAGTTTTAAAATATAAAATGAAAAAAGAAGGAGCAAAATGTGGGACTGGGGTGATGGCTCAGTAGAATAAGAGCTTCCCTGGAAAGCTCAAGGGTCTGAGTTTAATGCCCAGTTTCTCCGGAAAAAAAAAAAAGAAGGAGCAAAATGCAATCTCAGGCCAAGCCCACCTTGAACGAACCCAGGAGACATCAGCATGGAAGAAACTGAAAGTCACACCTGAAATCTTTGAAATAATACTAAGAAACAATTGCAGAAGAGTATAGAGGAAATTGAACCAAAGAACAACATACTAAAAGCTGCTGGAGAAAAGAAATAGATCACATTTAAAGGTAAACCCATCAAAATAACTGCAGATTTTTCCTCACAAACCATAAAGCCAAGAAGAGCATGGAGAGAAGTATATTAAGTCCTACAGGAAAACAAATTCCAACCCAAAGTGATACACCCTGAAAAACTCTTTCAAGTTTAATAGAAAAGTAAAATACTTCCATGACAAACAACAACCGAATAAATTCATAATGACTAATCCATTATGAAATCCCTACATAAAATACTAAAACTCATTTTAGAAAGGGATCAAAATGACCCAAATTCCTGGAACAAACAACAGAATCACTTACTAAACAGGGCAAATGATTAAACACGAGAAAAGTGGAGAACCAATAACAGGAAATTAATGTGACAAACATAAGTATATACATATCAATTATAGCCATAGACTCAAGGCACCAATTAGAAGAAATATATTTTCAGAGTAAATTAAGATATAAAATCCAATGATATGCTGTATATAAGAAATGAATATCACCACAGAGGAATTCATAGGCTGAAACTCAAAGGATGGAAAACAATACTAGATGCACCAGGGCCTCAGAATAAAGCAGACAATCTGAAATTTAAACCAAGAATGATCAAGTGAGATAGAGAATTTCAAGAGGAATAAATAACACTCATAAATATGTAGGCACCAAATATGTGAGGAACCAACTATATAAGACAAATTTTAATAGACAAGAAAAATCTAGTAACCAACTAACAATCTTCCAGAGGAGATGAGCATACCCTTATCTCAAAAAGATAGGTCAGGGCTGGAAAGAGAGCTCAGCAGACTAAGCACCTGCTTAGGCAAGACAGGGAACAGGGTTCCATTCCTAGTACCACGTGCCACACCAGCCTCACCCCCGAGCACACTGAGCCAGCAACTGAGACTTGCTGTGATAGTGCACACCTATGACTCCAGCACTGGGGGCAGGCTGAAAACAGGAGGATCACTATGAGTCTGAGCTTCAGAGTGAGACCTTGTACCAAATACATTAAAAAGTAAAAGATAGGTCAAGGAGACAAATAATTAGCAGAGATAGCAGAACTGAACCAAACCATTAAACAAATGGACTTAGTGAACATACACAGTTTTTTAAGCAACAATTCCCTGGTATCCCCCCTCAAAAAAGAAAAAGACATGAATACATATTTTTTCTGCTGCACATGGAATGTTCCCTAAATCAGAAAACATACTAATCCATAGGTCATGTTCAAGTAAATGCACAAAAACAAATTATCCCATGCTTATTATCTAACCACAATGCTATCAAACTGTAAATTAATGACAATTTCCACATAAACATTAAGAAATTAAATAACACCCTCCTCAGCAACCAATGGGTTACAGAAGAAATTAAGCAAGGATTAGGCAGTATACACAATGCAACAAAAATTCAAACACAACTTATCGGAATTTGTGGGATGCAATGAAAGCATTTCTCAGATGGAAATTACAGCAGTGAACGTACATACATATTAGGAAAACAGAATGCAAACAAATAAATTCCCCAATGCTGCACCTTAAGCTTTCAGAAAAATAAGAGCAAACCAAGTCCAAAGCCCAAAGACAGGAGGAAATTAATAAATTAGACCTGAAATTAATGTCATGGAGATAAAGAAAACACTACATAGTATTAATGAATCAAAATGTAGGATCTTCAAAGACTGAAACAATGACAAAGTCTAGCCAGCTTCATCAAAGAGAGGAAATAAAAGGCTCAAATCTGCACAAAAGAAATGAAAAAGGTGAAATTGCTACAGACCCTGTGGAAATTCAAAAGATCATCAACAGCTAATTTGAAAATCTTTACTCTCACAGAATTGAAGACACAGAAAATATAGACAGATTCTTAAATACGTACAAACTACCAAATCTGAATCAAGAAGATATAAAAACTTTGAATAACACAATATCAGCTAATGAAATTGAAAAATTATAAACAAAGAAAATCCTGGTCCAGATAGATTTACATCTGAATTCTACAAGAAATTTAGAGAAGATTTAATTCTAGTACTCCCCAAACTCTTCAATGAAAATAAAAAGGAAGCAGTGTTCCCAAAATCATCCCTGGAGCCAAGTATTTTACTGATATGAAAATTGGAGAAAGACTCAGACAAAAATGTGAACTACAGACCAATTTATGTCATTAACATATGCATGCAAAAGTCCTCAATAATTTACTAAAAATTAGAATACAGCAAATCATGAAGATTATACACCATGACAGGTAGGATTCATCCCAGGGCTGCAACAATGGTTCAACATACATAAATCTATAAATGTAATACATTTTCAGAAAATGTATTATATTTCTATTGATATATATTTATATTCATTTCCATATAAATTTATATCAATAAAGCCAATTCCAAAGCCACACGATCATCTCAACAGACGCAAAAAAGGCTTTTGACAAAGTCTGAAAATCATTCATAATCAGAGCCCTACAGAAAACTGGAATTGATTGCCTTTACCTCAATCTGATAAAAGCCAATATGACACAACAACTGCCAACATACTTCTAAATGGAGAAAAAGTGAGAATTATCACTTTCAAATCAATGAAAGAGAAAGATATCCTCTATCACCATGCCTATTCAATTTTGTTCTGGAATCATTAGCTATAGTCATTAGACTATATGGACATATAAAAGAAATAATTATAGGTAAAGAAGAAGATAAACTATCATTATTTGCAAATGACATGTTACTCTACTTGGAAGACTAAAAGTATTCAGGGAAGAAGCTCCTAGAATTGATAGACAAATTCAGTACCACATATACGATGTCAACACCCAAAAGTCAATAGCATTTCTGTACTCAGATAAGAGACTCACTGCGAGAGAAATTGGAGAAAAAATACCATCCAAAAAAATGAAATACTTACAAATGAATCTAACAAAAGTAAAAGATCTATACAATGAAAATTTAATACTCTGGAAGAAGAGACTGAGGAGTACTTCCAAAAATGGAAAAATATCCCTTGTTATTGGATAGGAAGAACCAACATTGTGAAGATGGATATTCTCCTAAAATTGTACAGATTTGACATAATCTCTATCAAAGTATCAACAACATTCCTCACATTCCTGAAATTTATTTGGAAACAGAAAAGACCTAGAATAACAAAGGTAGTCTTGGGTAACTAAGGCAATGCAGGAGGCATTACAAACCCTGACCTGAAATTATAATACAAAGCTACTATGATTTTCTCTTTATGTGAGAAACTGGAAGAGAAAAATGGAATCTGAAGAGTACAATGGACATGGCTAAAAGGGAATGAATTTATTCAAATGGAAATAGTTACTGAGGTGAGGAGAGGGAGTGGGGGAAAGATTTATCTATGTATGTAAGTGAGCAGGATGTTTTGGGGCAACTGAAATATGCATTTTTGCAGGCCTATGGAAAGAAGTAGTTAATGCTTTAATTTGTGTCATCTTTTTTCAACAGTTTCTTTTTTTTTTTTTTTTTTGCAGAACCAGGGATTGAATTCAGGCCCTTGCACTTGCCAGGGAAGTGCTTACTTCTCTGAGCTATCTCCTCAGCCCCCAGTTTCTCCTTTTATCTCCTTAATTACTTATATGTTTCTCTTTTTTTTAATTTCTTCTTGCAATTTTACATTTCTCTGATAATATGAATAACTGTTAGGAACACAACAATATGTATTAGAACAAATGATGTGAAATTCATACTAATTGTTAAGTGAAAATCTGTACTATTTTTAATTTTTTGCTTTAGCTCTAATTTGTACTCTCTTTTGATTGTTTTTTAAAAGCTTTTGGCAAAATCAGCATGGTACTGGCAGAAACAGAACAAATCACATAAACAAAAAGCAGACCCAAGTATCAGTGGAATAGATAAGAAGATGCAGATGCAACTACAAAAACATTAAGATAACTTATCTTTGTCAAATGGACAAAATATATTCACTTGAAGAAAGGTAGCCTACTTAACAAAAGTTGCTGGAAAAACTGGTTCTCCACATGTAAAAAACTAAAACTAGTCCTAGATCAATAGCCTTACAAAAAACTAAAGTCAAAATAGATTACATATCTAAACACTAAAACAGAAACACTAAATTCCCTAGAAGAGAAAATAAGTGGAAATCTTGAAGACATAGGGGGAAACAGAGAGTTCATGAACAAAACTCAACCTGCACAGCTAATACTTCAAAGAATCAGCAACTGGAATCTCATCTTTTTGAGAAGTTTCTACACATCAAGAGAAATCACTAACAAAGTGAAAGACAGCCCACAAATTGGGAAAAATGTTAACCAACAATCACTGAAGCAAAGGTCTTATATCTAGAATACATAAAGAACTAAAAAAAAATTCTAGTCCCCAAAAGTTGAAGACTCAATCCACAAATGTTCATATGAGATGAATATACATGTCTCAGAAGAAGAGATACAAATGGCAAATAAATACATGAGAAAATGTTCCAAAGCACCAGCCATTCAAAAAATTCAAATTAAAGCAACATTGAGATACCATCTCACTCCAGAGAGAATGGCTATCATAAAGAAATCAACTAATAACAAATGCTGGAGAGGCTGTGGGGAAAAAGGATCCCTTCTTCACTGTTGGTTTGAATGTAAACTGGTATCAGTGTGGAAACTCCTTTAAAAAACTGAAGCTGGGCGTGGTGGCGCATGCCTGTAATCCCAGCACTCGGGAGGCAGAGGCAGGAGGATTGTTGGTGAGTTCGAGACCAGCCTGAGCTACAAAGTGAGCTTAGGCCAGCCTGAACTGCAGTGAGACCCTGTCTCAAAAAGACAAAAAAAAAAATAAATAAATAAATAAATAAATAAATAAAAAAAAAATAAAAAAAAACTACAACTGGAAATCCTATTCCACCCAATTATTTCTCTTCTGGTTATTTTCTCAAAAGAACTCAAAACGTCATACGGTAGTGATACATGTGTACCCATGTTTATAGCAGCACAATTTCTCATAGCCATATCTTGGAAACAACCAATAGGCCCATCATCTGAGGAATGGATCAAAAAGATGTGGTATGTTATATAATGGAGCATTACTCAGCTATAAAGAAAGACTAACATGAGGCCTTTATAGGTAAGTGAATGCAATTAGAGGTATAATCATAAGTGAAATAAACCAGACCCCCATGTGTAAATAGCATGTTGTCTTCCTAGTGTAAGAACCTGGAGGAATAAATAAATCCTGAAAGGTAAAGTAGATATAGTAAAACAAAAAGAAATTGAACATAAGATTTAAACAAGGATGAGGGAAAAGAGAAAGTATAGGAAAAAAAGAAGAGAGAGGAATCATGAAAGTTTACACACAGGATAGTTGAGATCATTGTACTAATAATTTGCATCAGTTTTTTTGAAAATAACAGTATATGTTTAGAATTTTCACTTTGACTTTCTCTGTGTGCTGATATCTGCAATCTAAGCAATTACATCAAGGACAGTAATGTACAGTGCAAAAACTATGCTTGAATACCTTTCAGCTTGATTTTCCAAATGTGTACCATTTTTTGATGTCTTATGAATTATTGTTATGCTCTTATTAAAATAATTTTTTAGAAAATAAAAAAGACAAGAACAAAAATTAAGGTTTAGTGAAAGCAAGCATTAATATTCAACTATTTGTCCAGTCTTGTATAACTATATTTGTTAATATAAGCAACAGATTTGAAGATGAACATAAGTAACATAACAGCCATTGTTAATCAGCTATTCTTGGTTTGAAGTTTTGTAAATTATGTATTGTTGTATGTTATGTGTTTCTGTCTTTGTTTCTGCTAAATTTTTGCTTTCTTTTTACTCTTCAAAATAAAATAAGATTTAGCCAGACTGGTCCCACCCCCAGGGTGTGCTGAGATGGTAATGGAGACTGGGTGTGATGGTACACACCTGTAATCTCAGCACTTGGGAGTCTGCTAAGAGCAGAATCAGTACAAGACCAATTGAGTAATGAGGCCCTGAATACACTGTAGACTGTTATATAAAATACAGAAAAATAAATGAGTAAGTAAACAAATAAAATTTAAGTAAAAGGAAGCTGAAATTTGTGAGTGAATGAAACTGAATTTTTGACAGCAGAAATAACTCATTAAAGTACCGAAAGATGTGTTTGCTTCTATCTTAGTGCATTTTATTGCCACATCAAAATACTTGCAGATGGACAGCTTTGTGTAAATTAATTCCTTATTTCCCTTCATAGTTCTAAAAGTCCAAGGTCTATAGGCCCCTTGACTAAATGTTAGGAGAGAAAGAGCTTGTTCATGCATCTGCTTTATGTCTCTTCTGTTTTATCTTATAGTGTCATGTAGTATAGTTTCTCTCACTCTTCCTATACAGTCATGAAGAGTAAACCACAGTGGCTGTATCTTCCTGTCTGTATAATCCTAATCCCTTCTTAAGGGCCCCTCTACTTACCACAGCCAGATTAGCTTTCTGCCTCCTAAACAATTGGGATCAATCTTCAACACTAAAGGTCTTGGAAGATACTCAGGCTAAATTCATACCCTATTGTGTTCCCTTTAAAGCTTATTAAAAGCTAAATGTTTTTGAAACAGAATTTATGATCAAAGAGGAACCAAAACAAGGAGTCTGGAAATTCTCAGTATAGCTATATGAGAAAGAAGAGAAAGTCTGGCAGGGATTACTTAGGGTGTGACTGAGTAAACATTTGATTGCATGCTAAAGAACTTAGCATGAATCTGGATGTGCTGAGTACTATTAATTAAGATGATTAAAGAAAGATCAGAAGGTGCATCTGATATCAAGGCTGCCACTTTCATCATAACACAAAGATCCCAAGATTTTAGGGAAAAAATGATGCTAAATGTGTTACCTTAATCAATTACAGATCATGATAGCTTGGTGCTCACCTCTAGGTCCATTGTCTGCCCTCTGGACTCTTTGATGAGCACTTCTATGTATCTCCATTGGGTTCAAGTATGTTGCAGGCCACAGGAGAGTATACAAGTGGTAAATACTGGAAGTATCTATGTGGCCATCTCTCAAGGCAACAACTATGGAAATATGAGAGCTTCTACTAAGATTTTGATGGATAGGACCTTGGAAACTCAAGCATGTGACTCAACAGGCCAGTGAGACCAGTTCTAAAACTAACACAGAAGTCTCTGCTAGGGCAGAGCCTAATACAGCCCTGGTATTTGGACTGCCTCAGACAACTCAGACTGAGTCAGGATGTTGCAGGTATAGTCTGAGAAAGTCAAGACATTTGACTACAACCCAGGAAGAGACGGGTAAAGCAGTGCCATAGGGGCTGTGCCTTCCAGAACCCAGGAGATCCAATTCCTGTTATTTTTTTCTAGATAACAGAAATCTATACAAGAAGGTAAATCTCAACATCTTTTTTTTTCTGTTTCTCATGCCAGGCCTTTTTCTTTCTTCTTTCGTATTTCTCTTTCTTAGAATGAGAATGTGAATTTTAAGTCCATCAATTTTAAGCACACTGTGTTTTCAAAGCACATAGCTTGTTTGACATCACAGGTACAAAGCCAGGGCTCAAGGAGCCTCAGAGTGGGTCAGTCATGCCACTCACACACAAATTGTATGATAATTTGTAGAGAATTCAGGCTTAAAATTATAAACTGATATCAGAATACATTAAGAATTCGCAGGTTATTGGAACTGAGTATAGTTTTTTATGTAACAAACATATGACTTTTACAGTCAAAATTTAGAATACTCTCATCAGAATATTTATGTCTGCTGCAAATACATACATTATAATTTTAATCCTCCAGAAGATTATATTCTTAGTTGAAGAATTTAGGGCATGGTTGGTTCACAAGAACTCCACTCTTGTAAAAGGAAATCAGTCCTTTCACTACATGAAGACACAGAAGCACAGAAGCAGGTCGGTGGGGCCAGAAAGCTCGTGTGATACTGCCGGTGCAGGCACTTGGCTCCTGGACTTCTGGCCCTATCTTAAATATATTTCTGCTCTTTATAAGCCAGCCAACTTCAGACTGTCTTACAAAAGCCAAAATGGACTAGATGTCATTGAACAACTAAGAACTTTAAATAAATTGTATGTATTCCTTTTCTGACACATTTCATGACTTAAAGCAGAAGAGAACATATGACCTGCATTGTTTCTTTTATGATGATTCATTTTATTATATTTATTTTAAAAATGGAATACAAAAACAGTTTAAAAATATTAGAAATGATGCAGAACTTCATTAAATAAAATGATTAGGAATTTAACAATGGTTGTTATAGTGCATGCTGTTTTCTTCAAATTGTTAGGATTACGAGATATAAGCTTATAAATTTTATAAGCTTAAAAATTATAAAAAATTAAAAAGGAGGGAGAAAAAATTAAGTGCTTTTTCAGTGGATCAGCAGAAATCAGTATGTATAAACTGAAATATATATATATATATATATATATATATATATATATATATATTTATATATATATAGAATATATACAATTTACATCTCTGGTTATTATACTAGGGAGATGATATGATGTTTATATATGCGGGTCTGTCTTATTTTACTTATGTGTATGGTCTTGAGTTGTATCTATTTACCTATGAAAGTCACAAGTTTACCTGCTCTATGAAGAACTTCTCCCTATATTTCTGCAGGAGTCTGTCGGTGATGAGTTTTCTCAGCTTTCATTTGTTTCAGTATAGCTGTCATTTTTCTTTAGTTTAAGATGAAATTTACTGCATACAGAATTTTAGGTTGGTTGCTTTTACTTCTCAATACTTTAAAGGAGATTTTCTGCATAATATTTGTTTGCATCATTTCTCAGAAGCTTATTTGTAATTTTACCCTAGTCCACTCTAAAGTACTTTTCTCCTCTCTTTATCATTCAAAAGCTTCCTTCCCTATGCTGTCCTCCAGCCATGGGCACCATCTAGTCACACGCCCAAAGCGCTAAGGAATCATAGAATTTAAGCTCTGAAACCATGAAGCAAAGTCAGCTTTTCCTCTTTATAGGCCCATTTATCTTGGATTCTCTTCACAGTAATGGAAAGCTGATTGACACAGAAAAGCAATATTCATTTGGGGGTCACTGTTGTGACTGTTACTGAGTCTGTCCCAGAGCGGCACATTGGGGTTCCCAACTAATCAAGTCTGCTATGACCCCCTTAAACTAATGGCAAAGTTAATGTGTAAAAGGAAAATAATCCTTGCAGTGCCACTTTGCAGGAACAGGACACCAGTGCTTGAGATGCCTTTTCATCTGTGGTCACTCCAGCTTGCAGATTATACATATGAAGAAGCCAAGGTCACTCATAATTAGACCATTTGGTCAAATTATGGTCTGGCTGATGACTGCCTCGGGGTGGTATCCAGGGCATCACGCCTACTAAGAAGGCTGCAGTCGCCTGAGAGGGTAGTTTTGTTTTTTTTTTTTTTTCATTTTTTAAAAATTTTATATTTTTTAATTTTATTTTTTACTTTATTGAAGTACAAATATCAATGAGACAGTTTTAAGACACCCTAACAAGACAGATTTGATAAATTAATACATTGCAAACTGTTTTCATAATGTTTTGGTATCGTAAAAGGTGCATACATGATATTATACTTACAGACATTATTATAGCAGATGTCTCTTATCAGTAAATTAAGAGAGTGTAGCTGTTTAAGAATCTTATGTTTTATACCTGAATTATATCAAATATTCAATAATTAATACTTTCTACCTTGTTATTTTCCTTCTGGTTGTGCATAGTACTACAAGCCGGCATAATATTCTGTCCAACCACCATTAGTGCAAATCTTGTCTCTCATAGAATTATGTAGAAGCATGGCATATTTACTCTAACTGTACTGTTTATACACACACACACACCATATTTGCTCCTTTCTACACCTCTTCCTTTGTCTACACCTGTCAACGATGGGCACTCCATTGTCATTCAACCAATTTAGTTGCCTTAACTTCATGACACAATCCAACACAGTCTAGAATTCCACAACAATAGTGAGTTATCTGAAGAAGTTGTCGACCGTAGCCATTTACAGCTCAACGAGTTGTATTCCTCATTTTTATACTTTTCTGCTGGATGGTTAAGAC
This sequence comes from Ctenomys sociabilis, assembly GCA_004027165.1. Lineage (NCBI taxonomy): Eukaryota > Metazoa > Chordata > Mammalia > Rodentia > Ctenomyidae > Ctenomys > Ctenomys sociabilis. Next base: position 50,602 of record PVKA01009804.1, read on the forward strand.
CTAGATAGAACAAGATCTACAAACCAAAACATGCAATTTTTGTTTCTGATGAGATCAGTGAAGTCCTCTCAGGGTTTATCTTGTGGTCCTGTACATTATTCTGTAGATCCTTTGTCTGTGTCATCCATGTGGATGAGTCACGGCCAATGCTTGACCAGTTTGCTCTCTGTGAGAGCCTGAGAGAAAGTTTTCTCTCCATATGACTCTCCCCAGGCACACTATAGAATGTCAATCTTTTTCCTCTGTGACTCCATAATCTCCTTTATCAGAAAATTTGGGGCTCAACTGAGTTTCATGATGTTGCAGTATAGGTTCTCTTATGTCCTGAGTCTTAGCTGTCCTTGGAAGGATAGGGCCAAAATGTTGGCTGGCCTTGTGGCTCTTCTATTTCTCCAATTTTGATTTGTGAACTTAGGTTGTTAACCATCCAGAAGAAAAGCTGATTAGTATCTTGCAGCATATGCCATTCACTTTGCCTTATCTGAATCAATTGTTTTTAGTTGTTGTACGTTTCGATTTGTATTTCTTTTTTTCACTTCTTATACTAGAGAGACTATACAATATTTACACATGTGTGTCTGGTTTATTTCACTTATGAGTATATGTTCAAGTGGCATCCACTTCAATTAAAATGCTTCAAGCTTATCATTCTTAATAGCTGAGTAATACTCCATTGTATAGAAATACCACATCTTTTTCAACCATTCTTCACATATTTATTCGCTTCTTTAATTTTGTCCTCTGAGAAGTGTGCATTCATCTCAGATGCCCATTTCAGAATTGGGTCTTTAAATTTGAGGGCCCTGTTATATCTTAGTTCTTTATATATTCTAGACATCCAACCTTTGTCTAATAGCTTATTAGTTAGGATCTTTTCAAAATTTGTGGGTTGTCTTTTCACTCTCGCTTGCCAGGAGCTGCAGAGAGTGGCTCGGAGCAAAAGAGACAAACTCAGAGATGCCAAGATTTCCTCCTGGTTTTAATTAACTCTTAGGTATCTTTAGGCCCAAGTGTCCATGTAGGGAAAAACAAACTTTAATGACAGTACACAGTTTTCTGCTTTGTAACTACACCTGTGGATATGGTTCAGAGGTCTTTGGAATTAGTTTGCAAAAGAATTACAGAAGAGTTTGGAAGACTATTTCAAAAAGAAATTGAATTTACTCTGTGAGATGATGTACTGTATAGATGTTTTATCTTTATTAAATATTCTGTAGAGTGTTTGGTCCTGTTCAACTAGACAACTGGGATTTTGGAAAGATGGAATAGTGTCAATCCATTGCCAAATAAATAGAGACTATTTTAGTCCCTGTAACAGTTATTTGTCATAATTGATATCTGCCCCAACTTTCTTATGACTATGTAAACTTTGGGGACTGTGTCTCTAAGTTTAGCACATCCTCTTCTCGACCAAAAATAAAACTAAAATGCTGAAGCACCCGACACCTGAAAAACGTATTTTTCCATCTTGGTATGCCCTGCTTAGTTTGTATCTCTACTACTGTAGCTAGCAAATTTTCTAAGTCAATTTTCCTTTGTTCCATGATTATGACCATTCATATAACCTTTTCTACAACAGAACATTTCATTCAGGGCAACTTGAGTGCATGTGTCTGGGAAACGGTTGCTCATCTTTCACTCAGAATGAGTTATTTTCTCATTGCCTTTAAAGAAGAGGCATTATTTTATATCATCAATGTTAAGAAGAACTTAATGAACAGGATTGGACAAGACTCACAAGATGAATGTCAGTAGAAATCTAATTCTGAACAGGAGGACTCAAATAATGAAGGACTGAATAGAGGACACTTATTGTATTATGTCAAAAATTTGGGCTTCTCTTTATCTGCTTCATGAGCCTTTGAGACCAAATTTGAAGATGACAAACTAGTGCATAAGTCAGAGAAAATCCAAAGGCAACAAGACATTCATTTAATGGAATGCTCCTACTGGCTCTGTTAGCCACACTCGCTGTAAGTATCAGAAGAAAAAGGACCAGGAAAGAAAAAAAGAATAGCTAGGAAGGATGGGAAGCCAGACGAGCCCCGGAAGTGGACTGATGTGGACAGACGTCAAAACCGCGCCCAAGAACCTGCGAAACTGGGAGAAAAATGCATCAATTTTTATAAACTGTCCACGTCAGATGTGGCAATGCAACCTGCCCAGTGTCTTTGCCAGTCATCAGTGTTTTCTCCTTAACTGTGGGACTATTGGAAAGGGACATTAGCTGAGTATTGCTGTTAGGTTTCAAGCACATCTGTTGCATCTCCAGTCTTTCCTCACCAACAAAAGAAAAAAAAAATCCTTCTCAACTTTTGGGGAACTTGCAGGTTAGCTCAGTTGTTTCTTCACCTGCTGGGGCATACCCAGTCAGGTACAGGGGACCGCAATTTGATCGCCAACTCCCCATGCCTTACCAGACCTGCCCATAAGGCAGATTGAACCAGTCAAAAAAAAAAAAAAAAAAAAATCCTTTCAGTCTTTCCCCACTGTAGTACATGGGGCTCAGAGACATGTTCCCTTGACTATAAAATTTTATTTTTTACTATAGTTAGTTTGATATTTTTAGATTTTTCTCTTAAAAACAGAAGAAAATCTATTTTATATGGAAATCTTAATATTTTGACATATAAAATATTTATAATGTAGTTTGACCAATAATAAATCAATCTTGGTAATTTTAGCATTGGATGACTTTGCCTTGAATCTATAGAAATAAATTATCTTTGTGAGAATTCACAAAAATGAACAATTCCTTGCACAGACATCTTTGTAGCCGTTCATTTATATACAGATATTTCTTTTTCTTTTTGAGGCTGGGTGTCTCTTGGCAGTTCTGGCTGAGCTTGAACTGACTTTGTAGACTGGGCTGGCCTCTCGTGTACTGCAATCCTTCTACATCAGCCTTGTGAGTGCTGGGATTACAGGAGCACTCCACCACACCTGGCCTACACAGTTCCTGTTTAGTGACCTACTTGTTTAAAAGCTGAAAGGAAGCCGGGCGTGGTGGCCCATGCCTGTAATCCCAGCACTAGGGAGGCTGAGGCAGGAGGATTGTTGTGAGTTCGAGACCAGCCTGAGCTACAAAGTGAGCTTAAGGCCAGCCTGAACTGCACAGTGAGACTCTGTCTCAAAAAAGACAAAAAAAAAAAAAAAAAAAAAAAAAAAAAAAAAAAAAAAAAAAAAAAGCTGAAAGGACACGTGCCTGAGGTTCATTATTCAGAATTATGATTTAGCACTTGGATTTAATGTCCTTTCTTGTTTAGATAGTTTTGTACATTTTGTTAATAAAGTCTCAGTGTTTTCCATGTACATTTTTATACAGTACTGTAATTTCTGCTGATTGTACCATTTGGTACAATACTAAAGCTTTGTTTTATTATACATTATGGTACTGCATATTGAGTTATGCAAATAAAAACAAAGCTATCAAGTTGGAGTTTCAACATTTCTTTATTCTCAACATTGTAGTGTACATACTGGGCATTACTCTGCATTTAGCAACCAGGCCACTTAACAACATAACTGCAAGAATATAATTCTGTCATTAAAACAAGAACAGCTATATTTGTAGTAGTATCATTTACGGAAAAAACTCATGACAATAAAGTGCTGGTTATATTTTTATTAAAATAAAATGGTATAATTTGTATAATTGAATAAATATTGCACTTAATTCTACTTTCTCTGACAGTAAAATTATCAGCACTTGTCTTATGTGTGACTTTGCCACCACTTTAGTACATTTATAATTATCTAATAAATAATCATGAGCTACAAGTCATAATAATACAGTGTGTATAATGACTAAAATAGGGAAGATCCTTGGCATCTTGAAGCTAAAAATCAATGAGAAATTTCTTTTCCTTTTATGTAAGCTTTTTCTACACTTGTTTGAATTTTTCTTTCGTACACAACATATAGATAGATCGCTTAGGGAACTGAACACAACATGTATGTCACTCATTGTGTAGTTCATTTTATCACTGGAATGAACTACCCAATGCCCTGCATTTAGGCAAAAAATTGTTCATGGTTTCAGAGTGTTTAGTCCCGATAACTGGCTGAAGGTAGGAAAGCAGCTCAATGGAAAAACATGATGGAAAAGAGTTGCTCAACCTGTGGAATTAGAAAGCAAGAGAGAGCCAGAAGGGTGTGAGGGGGGAGAAAGAGACAGAGACAGAGAGGGAGGGAGAGAGAGAAAGAGAGCAGAGAGAGAAAGAGAGAGAGAGACAGACAGACAGACACAGACACAGACACAGACACAGACACAGACAGACACTGACAGAGAACTGGAACAGAAATAGACCTTTTCAGTCTATACCTCCAAGAGTCTGATCTACCTAGGTCTTCCTGCTGACACGATATTCACTAAGACCTTATCAGTGTTTATAATAGGAAATCATTCCCATTCTGAAAGGGAATCCCCTGGGGAGTGTGGTGCCTGTATTCAAGTACTTCCCTAAAAGTACTTTGAATGGTGGGACTTGAGATGATATTTTAGGTGTAAGCCATAAAAATGTGATAGTATGAATTTAGATAAAGATATCTAACCCAAATAAACCATTTTAATACTTTATAAAACATAAATATAAGAATTTATAGTTAATTCTTATTTAAATTTGTCATTTTCACTTTTCTATAGACACTTCCTCTCTCTTCTGTAATACTTGCTTTGTTCTGAACAGATGAGTGAAATATAAGTTGTGCCTCATAATAACACAATGTGCCCTGTTAATTTAAGAAAAAATTATGTTGGAAATACAGCTGATACTGCATGCACTTAGAGGGACACATGATACAAGATGGAATTGTAGCTCAGTGGTAGAATGCATTCCTAGGAAGATGTGGCCTTGGCTTTAATTTCTAACGTGGATGTGCACACATGTGCACACATATACAGACACACACACACACACACACACACACACACTTTAAGAACAAGAAAGAAGAAAATAGATGAGTTGGAATTATTAAAACAGAAGTATTTTGTGATGCACAGAGAATAAAGCTATCCTTTGTATTTTTAGGAAAGGGTCTAAGGGTGTTCAGAGTCTCACTACTAGATCTGACTCATAGTGGTCCAGCTGTTTACAGCTTCCCAACAGCTGGGAATACAGGCACGTGCCACCATACCCAGTCTCAGTTTCTATCTCAGCATGCCCCAGGGGCAGGGCTGGCACGGCAGGCCCTGGGATGGAACCCCTGGTCCCTGCACTTGCTTGCAGGAGCTTTAATCTACTGAGCTTTTTGGCCACCCCAATCAAAGGTATTCTAACCATAATAATTTTGTAGGAGTATTCTATTAAGTTTTAACTGGTTAGCCTAATTATTATAGGTATGTGAGTCCACATTCTGAGTGACAATACTACAGGTTTTCTTGCATAATTCCTTCACTGAAAACTTAAAATGTTGACCAATTATATTATTTTTTTGTAAACCTTAAGTCATACATTATAAGTGATATACTATGTCATACATTATTCTATGAGGTGACATTGGACAAGTGTGCCATTTAGTTGAGGGAATTTTTCACTTTTTTTGCACATATGTAATTAAAAATGACTAGAGAAACAGGAATGATATTTGGATTACAATGACTCAAATTTTGGTAAATGTTTATTTTATTAAAGATTTTTGTCATTATTTTTAACTATTAACATTTGAAAATTTTATTTTTAACTGCTAACTCTTTGAAAATGTCTATGGCATAATAAACACTTTCATGACTGAGCGATGGATTTTCTATCATAATGCAATTTTTATTGAACATAATACTTGTATAAAAATGGAGTGGAGAATGCCATCTTAAAAAACTATATGTAGTTTCTTCAGCGTCATTCATGGTTCAGTTGTCCTGAACACATACATTGTTGCTCTTATGAGGACCAATTTAATACAGGAAAGTATCACTTCTCAGCCTTTTGGACAAGATCAAGCGTGATATAGAAAATTAATTATTTGAAAATGTGCTAGATATTTGAAGGCACAAATTCCATGCTGGGTACAAGAATGATAAATTCAGAAGAAATCTATAGTTATTTGGACCCTGGAGGATGTTGAAGTTGCCACACAAAATAACAGTTCTATTGTTGTACTTCATTGAGGATGATTTATTGATTAAATTGTGGGTACACCTGTTAACTCCAGTAATATGCTGTTTATCTTAGCCACAGTATGGATATCAGGGTCCTTAGAAAATCAGTTAGTGCTGTAGTGAAAGAATAGATGTTTCAGTCACCACCAAACATTTCATTCTTTGGCATACGTAACAGTGTCCTCACAAAGATCTTCTATACTAGCTTTGTTTTTTCCAGTTATGCCTTTTAAGCTCTTTTTTTCTGTATTTAGGACAGGGTCTACAGGGTCTCACTGCGTAGATTGGACTCATAGTAATTCTCCTGGTTCCAGCCTCCCAAGTGCTGGGATTACAGGCGAGCACCACCACGCCCAGTCTCAGTCACCATCTCAGCTTGCCCATCAGGCAGGGCAAGCACAGCACACCAGGAATCGAACCCAGATCACTGCTCTCTGCCTAAGCAGGCAGCCTGAGACCGGCCCTCAAGACTACTTTTTGATATTAATACATATTATCAGTACACATGATGATTACATTCAGAGAAAGTAACTGACACACATACATAACACATTTCAATTCTCCCCCCACTTCCCTCCATCAAATTGAAATTTTCTAAATTAGATTATTTTGTGTTTAAAGTTTTTATTGATTGAGTTTATTGGTACATTTTAGGTACACAACATGATCACATCACCCTCTTCCCATCCTTATTTATGAAGCTTTGTTTTTTTTTTCTTTTCTCATTGTTTTCTTTGCCTTATAAGACCTTATTAAGTTCATTATCACATATATAGATTTAAAACCAGGCTACTAAGCCAAAAGTCTGAAGCTTGTAGAAAATACAGAAGACAGTTACACCACCAAGGTGCACTTTTATATACATCTCCACACTGGGGTATAATACACTTCTCTCTTTTTCCTAGCATATATCGTGTGTGGAGGGTGTGTGGGGGGGTGTGGGGGTGTGTGCATTTTTCTCATATAACAGAAACCATGTGTCATCTAAGCTTCACTTCTGAGTCACTTCATTTAACACTGATCTCACAGTGAACCCATTTTTTACTATAAATATCTCAGATTTGATGTCCTTTATGGGAAAGCAGCAGTGACTTTCTACGTACTGCTTTCTATAAATTACAGGTGTGTAAAGTTATGAATCAATGATTGATTAGTAATGATGATTCCATTCCTTTCTAATGTGACAATAAATGCTAACTCTTCCAGGTATTTGATGTTATGAAGATCTTCACAGTAAGTGAGTGTCATGCTGAACAAATGAATGACTTTAATTCCAAATAAATTTTTGTTTTTAATTAAATACATGGTTGGTTTATGTAAATTACTGCTAAAAAGTAGTTGCAAAGGTTTGATTAAACAATCTGTATTTTTTATTTTTAAAAGGAAATATGAAATATTAAAAAATAGAAATGATGCAGAATTTCACTGAACAAAATGATCGATGGTAACTATACTGCATATCACAAGTCTTTATTAGGAAAATTATTTTATATTTTAATTATTGCTGTATCTGTGGGTAGTTGTGCTTTAAAGAGTAATTTTATAAATGGCAAAAATTTCTAGATTAAAAACTCATCTCTTTGTAAATATCTTTCATTTCTGCCATAGTCATAAGTTTCTAGCAGTTCTTGGTCATTCATTATAATCTGCAGGTCTATTCCGTCTTGTAGAATGTTATATCACAATTGCATTGATTCTGGCTGTGAGATTATCTATTAAATAAATTATTAAGGAGAGTGCCACATTTTGGCATTCTTCTTGTCATAATCTATGTTACCAATGAGCTAGTAAGACCCAACTGACCCAGGACAACTGTGGGAGTCATGCCCTCTTGGCTAAAACATACAGCAAGTTTCACAGTGGTATGGTTTCTCATCAGAATATAATCCAATAAGTTGAGAGTCTGAGAACAGAACACATTCTGCTTTTTCTTTATTCTTTTTTAACATACATAGGTGTTATGAATATTACAGTGGAAAGGCGAAGGTAGTGAGACTGTAATATGTCAAATATCTTATCTTAAGGAAAGAAGGAGACATCGCACTGAAATTACATGGCCAAGAATTTTTCTCATGGCTGAAAATGAAAGCTCCCTGTGAAAAGCCATTGTCTCACTGTGTTATGTTATTCCCATAATGCAACAACTCCATATGGGTTTTTATGAGGTTTACATGACTTACTATCTGTAGAACATACAGATAAAGGATTGAAAGGGCAAATACACAAAGTCAGTGTCACTGATCCTTGTTCTTTTATCTTAACATAAAACTTGTTGGCAAGGTTGGAGAATCAGTCACTACAGAGCAGCTCTCTGGTGACAATTTTACAGTGATGCAACTCATTGTAAAAGAAATTCTGAAGGAAATTTTGTCTTACCAAGTTGTGCCAGAATTTATTCTACTCTATCATAATGAGACAATATTGGAAACAGTACTTAGGGATAATATTGAACATTTTTCATGACCCTAGGAAGAAAAGATTATATGGGAAAGTGAAATTCTACAGACCAAGCATCTATTGTTTATTGCACTAAATTCGATTAATTTCAATGCAAAGACGAATATATCATAAATACCACAGACTATCAGATAGATGAAAGACAATATCACAAATTTTGTAGCAATAGGAATGACTATTTCTTTTTTTTCCTAAAATTAAAGATTTTTGACCTGAGGTTCACACTACCCACCCACACACCCACCATATCTTACGTACCAGTCCTGATATAATTAAGTTTGTCATATGATACTGTCAACAATAATAATGATGAAATTGAAGCTAAAGATGTACAGAGGAAACAGACACGGAGGGAGATACTTCTATCTGAAATGTATGCAAGAGTTAAAGTCAAAGCTTAGGTGACAACAGATTGAGCCATGCATGCAGAAAGTACAGAGCATGGTAAAAACTATGGGAACAATTAACTTCATACATTCACTGTGGAGATGCACACATGCAATAGGCAATGTCTTCAAGGCCCCACTTGCACAAAAGGAAAACCATATCAAAGATTGTATAATCATTTTAAGACCATGATAGTGGAGTAATGGAAAGCTAGAAGTTAGCATTTTGAATGTTAAAATGTGACTTCTTCAATTTAACCTTACAATGTGATGGTGGGAAGAAATGTAACAGAGTACAGGTGGAATGAGTAGGCAGTATTTGTTACAATTGTCCAGGCCTTGCATATTGCCCAAAATAAAGCTTTAATCATTGTTTTTGCCTGCTACATATGCTATTCTTAGGTGGAGGATTCCTATAATCTGTATTCAAGAAACTTTTTACATTTTTAGGTCCATGTAATAAATTATGTGTATTTTCTGATCAACAACATAAACAAAACAAAAATAAAGAAAGGGGGATAGGAAGGAAAGAGAGAGAGACACACACAGCAGGGATGAAGAAGGGGTAAGGAATGGAAGTAAGTGGCATTAGGGATATGGACATCCTCTCTCCAAGATGCCTGAGAAATGCATGCACTGCTGGCATGTATTAATAAGGAAAAGGAAGAAACAGAGAACCTTAAGAACATGAAATGACAATTTCAACTAAGACCTATTTTATGAAAAAAAAAGTCATCAACAGTCTCATTGTGGTTCCATTTAGGGAACTAACGGACATTATATACTCTCTGGGGTCAGAAATAAATAAAATCCATGTTTATCAAGTATTAATTTTTTTCCCAAGTTCTTACCATTCTTAGCATGCATTGATGAGTCTATGAGTCAATAACTATTTATTGCTTCAACTAGTCCTCAATAAACATGGTTTAAATTTTGGTAAAAATTAACTTCTGCTGCTACTTAGTTCTTATAACATAATTCATCGAAAGTGGAGGAAGCTTAATATATATCCAACAGTATATTAGACTGGATTGTATGAAATGCTTGTCACCTAAAATTTCACTTATGACTGACATTTTTTAAATTAATAACACAAAGCCGTCTGATTCTTTATAGGAAATTACAGTCTTTCTTTGGTCTGCTTTCCTGCTCAACAGTGAAACCCCCCTGGATTTTCTCAGTTGTATGACTGACATTCATTTTATCCTTTCCAGGCAGCTCCACAATGACCAGTATAAAGAACTACATAAATAGAAGGCTGAAAGTGTCACCATCGCACCTCTCAGACCAGTAGGAAAAGTTTTCTTATCTTCTTTCCATACATCTCATTTCTTATTCCAGATTCATTTATAAAGTGAGTCATTCACCCACCATTAAAATCACTTACTTGCAAAAATGTTCAAAGAGCCAAATCCAATTCTAACACATTCGGAGCGGCCTCTGACAAAGTGGAAAGTGATTTCCTGGCCTGTGCCACAGAGTATGTCAGTTGTATGACTGTGAATGCAGGTTATGGGTATGAATTATCCATTTGTGATGAGCGTTCATCCATTTATGATGAGCGTTCCCTTTTTGGTCAATGACATTACTGAGTAATTAAATTGCATAGACAGTAACAGTCTAAATCTGTATCTTTATCGCTGGAACTATTCCTTATTTTCTGCATTGCCTTCTGATGTCCCTTTGAAAGCTAAACCGAGGATCACTTGTGGAATTTATAAGGAATACTTACATTTATTTATTTTTTAAAAATGATTTAATATATTTGGTACAGGATCCCACTACACAGGTCAGATTCTTACTGATCCTGCTGACTCAGCCTCCCCAGCTTTGGAATCACAGGTGTGCACCACCACACATCATTTTAGTGGCAGACTCCGCCCATGTGGGGGTCCCAGAGACTATTGGACATGTGGTATCAAGGGGCCCTGTGCTTGCCAGGCATATGGCAAACTGCTGTGCTCTCTCCCCAGCTCACAACTGTATCTTGATTATGAGTTAAGAGAATCCTGTACTCTACATATTGAAAATTTTCATATGTGTTTTGTCCTTTATCTGTCTCAAACTTTGCCCCTCCTATTGAAGATAAGCTCACTGCTCTCTACTTTCATGATGAATCATGCAGTTGTAAACACATTCCACCCGAGTTCTAGCCCTTATACTCTCCCGAATCCTAAATCACTATTTTTTCTATCATTGTATTTAATTAATTAATTAATTTGTTGGTCTGTTTATTTTTAGTTTTTTGCTGTACCGGTAACTGAACTCAAGTGTGCCTGGGGAGAGTCACATGGAGAGAAAATTTTCTCTCAGGCTCTCACAGAGAGCAATCTTGTCAAGCATTGGCCGTGACTCATCCACATGGATGACACAGACAAAGGAACTACAGAATAATGTACAGGACTACAAGATAAACCCTGAGAAGACTTCAATGACCACATAGGATATATAAAGTTCTTGTGTTGGTATGTAAGTTTTGATCTACCTAGGTCTTAAACATGCAGCAGAAAAGTATAAAAGTATAAAAATGAAGTATACATCGTGAGTCCATAGTATTAAGCTGAGCTGTAAATGGATATGGTCGACAATTTCTTTGAATAACTCACTATGGTTGCAGAATGCTGGACTGTGTTGGATTGTGGTGTCGAGTTCAAGCACCTAAGTTAGTTGAATGTCAATGGAGTGCCCACTTTTGACAGGTGTAGACAAAGGAAGGGTTTTAGAAAGAAAAAATCATGATGTGTGTGTATAGACAGTACAGTTGGGATAGATAATGCTGTGCTTCTACATAATTCTATGAGAGGCAAGATCTGCACTAATGGTGGTTGTACAGGATATTATGTTGGCTTTTAGTGCTATGCTCATCCACTAGGTAAATAATTATTGAATTTTTGATATAATTCAGCTATAAAAAAAAGATAAGTAAGCAACTGCACTCTTAATTCACTGATAAGAGATATCTGCTGAAATAATATCTGTAAATATAATATCATGTATGCACCTTGTACAATACCAAAACGTTATGAAAACAGTTTGCAATGTATTAATTCATCAAATCTGTATGGTTAAGGTGTCTTGAAACTGTCTGATTGAAATTTGTATTTTAATAAAATAAAAATAAATGGAAAAAAAATTGAACTCAAGTATCATTGCACTTAATAGGCAGACTAAATCTAGTGAATTTAATTTAAAATAAAAAACCAAAGCAAAAAAAAAAAGAAAAAAGAAACTTTAAATGGGCAAGACCATAAACATCATGTATCCAGCTTTCACTAAGCTGGAAGTGTTGGTGGTGTAGTGGTGAGCAGAGCTGCCTTCCAGATTTCATTAAGCTAAAATTTTCTAGGGCCACCCAAATAGCTCATTGGATTAGAGTACCTGCAAGCAGGTGCAGGGACCAGGGGTTCAAACCCCAGATCTGCCATGATGGCCCGGCCCCAAAGCAGGCTGAAACAGCAACTGAGACTGGATGTGGTGACGAGCACCTGTAATTCCAGGTTTTGAGAGGCTCTAAACAGGTGGATCAGTATGATCTAGTAGGTGAGACTCTGAACACCCTGTAGACCCTTCCCTAAAATGCAAAAAAAAAAAAAAAAAAAAAAAAGAGAGAGAGAAAATAGGAAGAAAGATCGAATAAGAGTGTCCACACTGAGGGGAAATATTGGAAGGGGGTTAACAGCAAGGTTTGTTTTATTGTACTTGTGAAAAATTTAAAGTCACCATATTTTGATTACACCACATATATTATGCAGAAGATAAGTAGACTGAGCTTTTTGATAAATATGAAAGAGTCCTATTAGAGCCCCATTCATTTTCCTTAGGATTATGTTTGGAATATTTGTATTATAATAAGTGCTGCAATGGTTACTCTGAATGTTGTCAGAAAACTTAGTTTATTATTTAATTCTATTATTTTAAAACAAACTAAAGTAAAATTTCCCAATCAGCATGAAGTGCATACTTATATCTATATCTATATCTAAGTATATCTATATCTATATCTAATCAAAGAGAGAGGGATTATTCATAGATCTACCTTAAAATGCTGAATATGAAATTACAGACATCAGAAAGGGTCTAAACAGCTAAGGCGGTGTTCCACTGGAGAGTACCCATTCCTCCTGCTTGATCAGCACATCTGCTTTTCATGGAAGCATCACCCGAGGCTGTGGCTTAGTTTTCTCCTCCTGCTTCTGCCCTGACCAAACTCCAGTTTTCTTCCCTCTCTCAGGAAATGCATGATCTAGTAGGACCATCCCCTCTCTCAGGAAATGTAAGCTACAGAGCTTGCTTTTCAAGCCACCTTTCTCTCCATAGTAGCAGCGTTCAGTCCTTTCTAAATGATAAAGCTCTGAGAAGAAATGAGAAACCATTCCCAAGTCAGCCAACACAGCAATCTCAGCGTTCTTGGTATTCTTTCTTGTCCTCTTGGCTTCTGCCTTCTCCACACTCACACAGATCTCCTGAGCTTAGGCCCGCAGTACTTTTTGTTTCTGTTTTTCTTTTTGTTTATTTTCTGAAGGATAAAACCCACTGTCTTTATCTAAGCCCTTCACCATGAATACAAAGAATGTCTGTGAAGCCTGAAAGACCACACGATGTGAAATTCTTTCAATAGCTCCTCGGATCCCCCCACACCAGAAAGTACCTCTGCTACTCCGTCCTTATCATCCCCAGCCTCGCTGCCACACAGGCTCCTATATTCAATGTTTCTATTGTACTTGAAATCATAAACTGTTTTGGAAATACCATTTTGTTTCTCAGTTTGGGGACTCTTACATATATTTCAACTATGCCCCAAATAATCTTCCTGTACTCAGCAAACAACTCTTGCGTATCTCTGAGGTACCCAAGATTTGTGTGAAGGTATTCTTACTCTTAATCATATTGGTGGGACTCACAATTTATGAGTAATGTCAGTAATTAGCACAATATTTGAAAAACCAAGGGCTTTCTATTGAGAAAGATGGTGGGCAGAGTTCCCGGGTTTCTTACAGACATAAAGAGGATTTGGTCTATGTACTTTGACAAGTTGTTTTTTTCTGGGGATGTTTTAAGGCAGAGCCTTGCTGTGTAGTTTCAGTTTCCCTTTAACTTGATAGACCCCTTCTCAGGCTGGAAGATTGTGCTTTCTTGGCTGGAACTAATAAAATATTTAATAATTTTGGTCAGGCACAAATCTATAAACAAATGTTTCAGAACTCCCTGGAGCATCTTTTACTTAAGGATAACTTAATATGTTTTAGCCCTTCCCTATTAATTTCTTGTTTTCTGTAAATAAATCTGAAATTTCAAAGATGCAAAAGTTGTGATAAAATCAACAAATGATCTAGCTATGGCTTAAAGCACAGTGATATAAATGCCTGGGGAGCAAAGTTTTGACTTGTGCCCCTGCTTTGGTGTTAATGCAACTGTGGGGGTTCAGTGAATGCATATCAGTATTATTTTCCTCTTTTTAATGACTTTTCTTTGTGGACAAATTGGTGATTTATGAAAAAACTCTCAGTATTGATGGTCCCTTATTGGTACCAGAAATATGAAATTAAAACTACATAAAAGATGAGTTGGAGAGTTGGAGCCTATGTTTTAATTATGCTAAAAGTTCTAACAAAAACATATGTAAGATGATGCATATTTTACTTTATTAGGATCTTCTGAAAAACATCTCTTGACAAGTCTGGTGAAAATATGTTTCATAGCAATTAAAGAAATTTCCTTGAGAGAAGATATTTTAACAAAGGAAATTCTTTGAATACCATTCCTACAAGAATGTAAAATTTTAACCAAGGTACAATACTTCTCTGGGACAAAAGGAGAAAGCATGTACCCTTTTCTCTGGTGGGAATTCAGTGACATTTCTTTGACCCAAGACGTGCTTTTAGAAGAAATGACCCAAGAAGTGGAAAATAAGGAATTTCATCCATTGAATTTGAACAGAGGTACAGATAAACATGAAAAGAACTTATTGCATAAAACTAATATTATAAAAAATTGTATTTGATTCTTTAAAAAATATAAAACTGACCTAAGAAAAATAAACTCTGCTAGCATCCTAATTTCTTATTTTTCCCTCAGGTTTGTGACACAATTAATGTATTTGGTTTCCATTTGGCAAAATTCTAATAAAAGATGTAGCAAATGAAAACAAGCATATATAGCCTTCTTTGTAAAACTGATAATGCAAAAATCCATACTTCATAACCTTTCAGAACTATGGATGCAAAATTTAAACAGACATAAAAATCATTTGAGAAGAGCTTGAAGTAATGTTTTCTATGAAAACTCCATTAAACAGACCACTTCAAAAATCTAAATTAGAATCAATTTTCAAGTTTTTGTTTTGAAATTATCACATTTCTTTAAAATAGCAAGCACTTGAAGAGTTGAAATACATGCCTGATATCTGCTTCATCCCAAAAATCATTTGAGGAGGTCTACAGTGAGTGAGTCTTATCCGGGGATTTCAATAATTTGGTTTCGTAACAAATGAGAAAGCCAGGTTCTTATGTAGCGGATGTATCACAAAGCTGTTTGTACAACACTTTTTTCAGTATTATGCATGCAAGGATGAACTACGAAATCTCATTTTAAACAGACATTAGGCACCAACAAAACAAACATACATGATATAAAATGCATGGTCTGTATATGCTCATAAAAAAATCCATTCATTATTGTGTGGTATTGTGGATAATAGTACAAGATATTTTTAAGAAATACATTTCTTAGGTGAAGGAAACACATTTCATTTCTTTCTAATCTCATATATTTGTAACCCTATTTCAATTTAATACTCCTAGGGAAATGCTAGTAAAATGGATTAAAGATTCAGTTAAGCATTTACTACCTTAAAAGTATTATTATTATTATTATATTATTATTTAGTGTATTAATTTATGTATTTGGTACAGGGTCTACAGGGTCTCACTACACAGCTCAGACTCATAGTGATCCTGCTGTTTTCAGCCTCCCCAGTGCTGGGATTCCAGGAGTGCACCACAAAGCCTGGACTTGCTGGCTGACTCCACCCACTTGGAGATGGGGCCAGCGTGGCATGTGATGCTGGGAATCGATCCCTGCTCCCTGCACTTGCCTAAGCAGGTGCCTAGCGCACTGAGCTATCTCCCTGGCCCTACTACCTTAAAATCATTAGTAATTTCCTATTTTTTCCCAGTGGCATTTGTGTTGTCTGTGTAAGAGAAAGAGTACATTAGTATTTTTTTTCCATTTATTTTTATTTTATTAAAATACAAATGTCAATCAGACAGTTTCAAGACACCTTAACCATACAGAGTCGATGAATTAATACATTGCAAACTGTTTTCATAACGTTTTGGTACTGTACAAGGTGCATACATGAAATTATATTTACAGGTTTTTTTATAGCTGAATTATATCAAAGATTCAATAAT
>PVKA01009805.1:0-43004 GCA_004027165.1 Ctenomys sociabilis
CACATACATTACCATTCCAAAAAGTAAAAACAAGGAAATACAGGGACCAGGGTTTGATCCTTGGCACCACAGGCCATGCTGGACACACTGAGCTGGGGACGGAGTTCAGGCACAGTGGTGTACACCTGTAATCCCAGCATGGGGGAGGCTGAAAATAGGAGGATCACCACGAGTCCGAGCTGTGCAGTGAGACCTTGCACAAAATACATTTTTAGAAAAGATACAAAGCATTAGAACCAATGCAAGTTCAAAATCCAGCAAGGCAAACATTAAGTCCTGTAGTTCCATGGTCAACATCCAAAGCAATCTGTGGCAAACTGTGAACTCCATGTGGCTCTGCCCCATGGCACTTTTGGTGGTAGTTCCCCTATCTTCTCTCTTAGGTGCACTCTGCTCAATTTTTGCAGCTTTCCTTAGATGATCCACATTCTCAGCTTTTTGAAACTTTTGAGGTTTCCACCACACTTTTCATTCACAGCTTCACATACTGCCCTCTTAGGAGCACACTGCCTGGCCTCCCAGGCCTTCTGAAATCTAGGTGGAAGCCCTCTTAACCTCAGAACTCTTGCATTCTGCATGCACCCAAAACCAACACTAAGCAGATGATGCCAAGGTCTGCTGCAAGCTGAAGCAGTAGCTAGGTTTTCTTCTCTCTTAGCTGTAGGGCTTGAGCACTCTGAACCTGATTCTGAGGAACAAATTCTCTATACCACCACCATTTTGGAACCCAGTGCTGCCATCACCATTCTGAAACATGGCACTCTGTAGCTTTCTCCTCAAAGTCTTTCACTTTTGTCATTTGGAGGCTGCAAAGGGTGGAGTCCTGCTGCTTTTTTGTGATGCCCTCAGGCCATCTTGTCTATTTTCCTGTTTCTTCTTGGCAATGGAGATCTTCTCGGTTCTATCTTTGTAGTCCACTGCTTTATTGGAGCTTCCTTTCTGGACAAACTCATATTTTAAATCATCCTGATGGGCTCTTGGCTCTTGATTATCCACATAAAAGCCCCAACAAAAGCTATGCCACTGCCTCAACATTCGACTGCCTTGAAATTTCTTTGGCCAGATTAATCAGTCCACTATACTTAATCTCAGTCTCAGGCAAAGTCTCTGGACATGAGCAAAATGCAGACAAACTTTCTGCGAAGCCAGAACACATATCATCTGGAGCCCAACAATCAATTCTGTTCTTCTTCCCAGAGGACACCTCCCAAACCTGGTCTTTACCAACAGGATTTCTATCAACTTTCTGGTCTTCTGAGCTCTGACCAGACTCTCCCATAAAAAACAGCTGAAGAAATTCCAGTGCTTCTCTTTCAGGCAACACCTCTTAACCTTTCCTATCTCTCCCCGTAAGCTATTCCAAGAGGCTCTTGAACCACAGGTATACTCAAAGCAATGAGCCCACTTCTCAGTACCAATTTCTGTTTCAGCTACTTTTCTGTCTTTGCGGGGGACAAAATACCTGACACCCAGAATTAAGGAAGGAAAGGTTTATTTAGCTCACAGTTTACGGAGGTTTCAGGCCATTCTCAGCTGACTCCAAGGAAGAGTGGCACATGGCAGAGAGCAGCAGTTCACAGTGGCAGAAAGCAGCAAAACACCCCAGAACAAAAAGGGAGGAACAGCTCAGTGGCATAAGTGCTGCCTGGCATTGCAAGGTCCTGAGTTCAATCACCAGTATGGGGGGGTGGGGAGGAGAGGAAGAGGTTTTCGGAGGACAACTAGACACAAACCATAACATATATCTTAAAATTCTCCATTTCAGATTGTACAGTTCAGTGGCTTTGGTACATTTACGAGGTTGTGAGATCATCACCAACTAATTCCACATTTTCATCATCCCCCAAAAGAACCCCCTGAACAGTCAGTCCCCATTTCTTATCCCCTAATCCCTCACCAACCACTAATCCATTTTGCTCATGGGTTCACCTAGACATTTCATATTAATGAAATTACACAATGTGTGGCCTCGCACATCCAACGTTCTTCACTCAGTACCATGTTTCCAAGATTTATCTCCATTGCAGCTTAAGTCAGTACTTCATTCCTTCCTATGGCTAAAAAATATTCTACTGTATAGCTGTACCAAACTGTATCCATTCAAATAATGGATGTGTGGGTTGCTTCACTTTTTGACTATTGTAAATAATGTTGATGTAAAAGTTCACGTTTTTCTGTGATCATGTTTCAGTTCTCGGAGTGTGTGCCCAAGAGGGGTAGTCCTTGGTCCTATAGCAACTCTTAAATTGAACTTGTTGAGGAAGCCCTACAGTGGAGGTCCACCAGCAATTTCTCCACACGCTCACCAAAAAATACTATTTCTAGAATCATTCTTTTTACCTCAGCAATGTTATTTCATAAATGATTGCTCGTACATACAGTAAAAGTGACCCCAAGGTACTCTACTTTTTCCTGGCAGCGAATATTCATTCAGTGTTGCAGCTCAGTCATGAGGCCAGGGGTTCAATTCACCATCATAATGGTTCATCACAAAAATCCAAAAACGGGCTAGGGAGATGGCTCAGTGGAATAAATGCCAAGCATAAGGCCCTTAGTTCAACCCCCAGTCCCGCAAAAAAAAAAAAAAAAAGAAAGAAAGAAAATCCAAGGACAAAAAACACCGGGGGGCGTGGGGTGGGGGCTCAGTGGAATAAGCGCTTCTCTGGCAAGTGCAAAGGCCTGAGTTCAATTCCTTGCTCCGCCAGAAAAACAAACAAACAAAAAAACAAAACAAAACTGGAAACA
Organism: Ctenomys sociabilis; assembly: GCA_004027165.1. Lineage (NCBI taxonomy): Eukaryota > Metazoa > Chordata > Mammalia > Rodentia > Ctenomyidae > Ctenomys > Ctenomys sociabilis. Next base: position 2,746 of record PVKA01009805.1, read on the forward strand.
AATCTTTGTCTTAAACAGAGAGCTTCTTTGGATGAACCTAACAGTAGCAACTTTTTTTTTTTTTTTTTTTTTTGCAGAACCGGGGCTTGAACTCAGGCCCTTGCGCTTGCCAGGGAAACGCTTATTTTACTGAACCATCTTCCTGGCCTCTCCAAGTTTTCATTTCAACACATTCGAAACGCAGGAACAGACTCGCTTGAACGTTCACTAGCAGACACTTTAAGGCCCACAGAACTCCTGGGTCTCCTCTTCGCGCAGGCGTACATTCACAGCCCCTCTCAGGACCTCCCTCTCCCCGCTTCTACGCTAATGGACCAGTAGATACGACCAATATGCGCCTGTCTCCGGGAAACTGCGCTTTCTATTGGTTAATTAAGTATAATGACTTAGATATTCACCAATCAGCATCCTAGGGGCGTGGTTAAAAGCGCAGACCACTCCCGGAAGCCTGGGAACTAGACCCGGCGCCGGAAGCTACCTATTTGATGCAGAGCTCAGCCGGATTCTAAGGCCGCGATGGTGAGTAAGGACGCATGCGCGGGAGGAGGCGCTGGGGGTTCAGCGTACCTGTTCCCCGATCTTTGGTTGCCCTCTCCTGGACCTGCGCTCCATGCTGACCACCGGTCCACACCGGAATGGCGTGGGAACGGAGACGGGAGGGGCGGCAGCGTAGCGGACTGAGGAGGAATCTGTGGGAGGGTGCTTCAGGTTGGGAAGTAGGGTCTCTCACTAGGTGGGACAAGAAATTGGAGGAGGGCGTCCCAGGTAACCAGGGTGGGGAGGCCTGGGACTGGGAGTCAGGGCTGATGGAGATCCCGGAAAACGAGTGACTTTGGTTGGCGGGTGAATGGTATTGGGGGCTGTCTCCAGTTTGTTTTTCACTGCTTGCATCTTTACCCACTAGACTTCCGCACTGACCCAGGGGCTGGAGCGAATCCCAGACCAGTTGGGCTACCTGGTGCTGAGTGAAGGTGCAGTGCTGGCGGTGCGTGCTGGGAAGGGCGGGGGTCCACCTTCGTAACACCTTCTACTGTTGCCTAGTTTCGTCCGACTTCTCTTTTCGTCCATTTTACTTGGTATCCTTCCAGCATATAGTAAACTCTTGGTAATCTCTAGAATCTTTAAGTCTTCTAAGTGTGCTATAAGAGAGGTTTACCAACTTTACAAAAGTCATAGTTATAGGTTTGTTAATAATAATATACACTTTTTTTTTTTCTAGTGTGTCTGGTTACCTGGTATTTCTCGAAGCGATTTTGTACCATGGTACTATATAATGTAGATCTTAAAAGTTTTTGCTCCAGGTGGAAGGATTTATGGTTGCAGATTTAAAGCTGTACAAGCATGCCGCGTGGGGCGCACGTGAGGTCCGCCGGCGGGGGTGGGGGGAGCGAGAGCAGTCTGGGCTACATAGTGAGTTCCAGACCAGCCTGAATTACAAAGCGAGATCCTGTCTCTAAATAGATGAGCAAGAATTTTATTTTAAAATAAAACAATGCAAGTGAGAAAGACTGCTAGAGGAGTCCCAGAAATGAAGGTCTCAAACCTTGGTGTTCTTATTTTATGGCATCAGATTTTGCTGGAGGCAGGAATTCTGAGCTTAAAAAATGGTGTGAATGAGTGGAAAAGAAAAAAATATTCAGGGATGGATATATTTGCAAGATTGTCACAGTGTCTATCTGAATTGATGGTGAGTTCACAGAAAAAATTTGGAAAATTTTTTTGGAAGTCTGAGGATGGGGGTATGATAAAAAAATGGATCTGCTTGTGGATCACTTTCTAGGCCAGGCTGGCACGTTTGGATTTTATCTTGAGGATTATAGGAACTTTGAAGATTTTTTTTTTTGAACAGAAATATGACCCAACAAAAGGGTTGAGCAAGATTGTGAATGATGCAGATAGACTGAAGAGGTAGCAAGGAGAGAAATCCTAAGGAAGAACAACCCATCATGATAACTAGAGATAGGTACTTATATCTTCTATAGTAGTAAGGGCAAACCTTTTAGAAACCAACTGGCAAATTGTAACCCAGGACCTACTTATTTATCGAAAAGTACTAACATTGCAATGAAAACTAAATACTGAGGTTTTAGTTTAGAAGAAAGAAAAAAAAAAAAAAACTCATACATTAACATCTTTTATTTTAAACGAAAAACACAATAGTACGTTTACCATCACTGTTCTATAAGGATACTTTTCCCTTAGTAAGACTTTTAACTGAGAAGCCTAGGATGATGCTGTGCCTTAACAAACAGGGAATTTTGAAAGGAACTGACTGCAGAGGAGGTGGCTAAGGGGACACTGGATGGCCCAACTGTAGACAATGAATCAGAGTGGAAAAACAAGATGTGAGAATGATCTTGCTGCAATAGCTGTCACCCCATTGGTCGCCAGGGTTGATTCAGCTGATCTGACTGGCTAGATGGGTGTCCTCTTCCTATGCTCTATGTGCATTCAGGACGACCATCCCCAATAGAGGAGGACCGTTCCTCTATCAAGGGTATACAAGTGGCTGCACTGCCCTGCTAGAACCTCCAAACAAGCTCTCAACAAGTAGAAAAACAGTAGTTAATATAATTGCTAAGAGTTGTTTTCAGTAACTCCCCACAGTTGTCTGAAGTAATCCCGTCCTCACAAGCCTGTAAAATAAGTACTATTGTACCAAAAATACAGATGAAAAAAATGAGGTACAGAATATGCAAAAAGCAAAAGGAACCAAAGTTAAACTAGTAAGAGGCTTATGTTGAAGAGATAAAAAGAGAAAAGTGGGACAGCCAGATAGTTCAGTGGATTGAAGTGCCTATAAGCAGGCACAGGGGCTGGGGTTCAATCCACCCCTGGGGCATGCGGCGATGGAAATTGAGACTGGGTGTGGTGGTGTGCACCAGTAATCTCAGCTCTTGGGAGGCTGTAAGCAGGTGGATCACCAGAGTCTGATCTAGTAGTGAGACCCTAAATACTGTAGACCCTTCCCTAAAATACCAAAAAAAAAAGAAAAAGGCGAACTCCAAGGCACTGCCTTATCATTACCCAAGGAACAGGAAGGGGAAGGAGCTTTAGGACAAAGATATTCATATTCTATAGAGGTTCAGATTCTGTAAGTGGGAAGACAAGATAGAGCCTTTGTGAGTCTGCTGGGCAGGCACCAATCTTGAAGAATTTTTATATTTTTCTACCAAGAGGGAAGGAACAAGGCAAATATCAACCCAGTTTCAAGAGGTTAGAAAAGAGGTGTCAGTAGAATCAAATGAGTTGGTCCCTGGTAGGGTAAGCCCAGCATTTAAGGATGAGAAACAGGATGGCAAGGAGGGTGACATCACAGAGAAGCATTTGGTAGTTTTTCCAAAACTGGGTAATCCAGAGGTGCTGGAAAGTGGAGAGGAAGATGTGTGAGCCAGAGGGCCTGTGCCTGGAATTCCTTCCCAATTCTGTGCCCTTATTTCTGCACCTTCCCTCCTCCATGTACACACAGTCGTCTGGGGATCTCGAGAATGACGAGCAAGCAGCCAGTGCCATCTCTGAGCTGGTCAGCACAGCTTGCGGTTTCCGGCTGCACCATGGCATGAATGTCCCCTTCAAGCGCCTGTCTGGTGAGCTCCCTGTCCTTGCCCTGGTGGTGGGGGTCCTTCCAGAGGCTTTTCAAGAAAAAAGCATCTTTCTCTTTCACCAAGTGTCCTGGTTCAGCCACTTTCTACTTTTAGTGTCAGGACTGAGTAAGGAAGAGAAAGGGGATTTCAGAGTTACCTGTCCTTCCACTCTGACTTGGACAGTTTTGGCTGTTGATCCAACCTGCTGGACCCTGTGGAGCCCCTCAAGCCCCCTAACACTGTGTTCCTTTCCCTAACACTGTTTCGTTCCCTCTCCTTGGTGTGTCTCCCCTCCAGTGGTCTTTGGAGAACACACGCTGCTGGTGACTGTGTCAGGACAGAGGGTGTTTGTGGTGAAGAGGCAGAACCGAGGCCGGGAGCCCATTGACGTCTGAGCCAGCCAGAGGGTCAGGGTCGGAGCAGTGGACCGGGCCCCTGGGTCTCTGCGTTGAGCACACACCCCCATCCTTTCTTCAGCTTGCTTGTAGGAACCAGGGTCTTTTGTTCATCTACATTTACCTTGAGAGACTTGGGGGTTTTGCACAATGTTAAGAACTTGAGCAAGGGGGCTCCTTTATTTCCCTTCCTTCGCCACGCTGTTCAATAAATATGAACCTGATGTGACCTAGGCCTAGGAAGGTTTGTACAGAGGAGAGGTTGCTTTTTGTCTGCTAACTTTTGTGAAAATAATCTGTATTTTAGCCCAGGACAGGTGGGGCAGGGCCACCACCTTTATAAAATTAGGAATAGGAAAAACAGCCAGGAAGGGAGCTGTTTGCACATACATAGAGGGAAACTTCCTGAGCTCCTGTGGTCTGTTCCTTCTATTAACACACAAACAACAGCCATCTTTCTCCCTCCTGAACAGGCATTTAATAGTCTTATTTCAGTTGGAAGCTGTAGTTGAAGAATAAGTTACAGCAACAGAGGGTTCCCCCCCAAAACCAAGACACAACTTAAAGTGCTTCAGGCCACCAAAGTAAACATGAAGGGCAGAAGGAGGCCACCTAGCTATCTCCCAACCCCTGAGACAGGCGGGTCATTGTCAAGGTCCCTTTACCATCACCACCCTCTTAATTTCAGCGCTATGGGTGTGTAGGTAGGAGGGAGGGAATGTCAGAGGCAGACAGAACATAACAAGAATGAGGAAAATACTCTGTAAACTTACAAGGGACAAGGATGGGGGCAAGGGAGCTCTCAGAGCCCTTGCCCCGCCTAAGGTGGGGCCAGCCCCCCAAAGGAACTTGGAAATACTGTTGGCCTAGGGCTACAGCCACACCACCCATTTCACAGCTTCTGCCCTTGTCCCTCAGCAGACATAGACAGGCAGCCCTGCTGGGCCTCTTCATCCACAGCAGGAGGTGTCCCATGGGAGGCACAGCCTGGGAACAAGAAGCCCACCAGGGGCTTCGGGTTTCTGGAGCTAATGAGAGCAGAGCAGCATGGTGCTACTTGACAGGCTCCACCACCAGGACTTTGCACTCGCGCTTGGCAATCTTGTCCAGAGACAGCACGGCCTTGTCCGGAGGCAGGTAGAGGGGCCGGCCAACAGGAGAGGCAACAGGGGGCGTGATGGCCCTGCGCTCCATCACACTGCCAGACCTGGGGGAGGGCAGAGGCTGTGGGCTCCATTCAGACACAGCCCCTCTCCCCACTCCTTGTTCCAGCTTCTTCTGCCCATGCCTGTAGGAAGCCTGCCCCAGTCCCTACCTCATGAGGTGACTGCGGGAAGGCTGTTGGTGGGAGAAGGACTGAGAGCGACCCAGGCTGGCCTGGTGCCTTTCCACCAGGTCCCGGACAGCAGGGCTGCTGGGGCTGCTCTTGCGAGAGAGGGGCCGGGCCTCGGGCGGAGGGTGGGACACACTGGCAGTGAACTGTAGCTTTAGCTTCATGTGCTGGCTCAGCTGCAGCAGGAGACATGCATCAGCAATTCTAGCCAGACCTTAAGCGTCATCTTCCCTCTGCCCAGCCCTCCAGCACCAACTATTACACGTCCTCCCTCTGTAGAAGCTAGGAGCCCCGACCATATCCCTCAGCCCCTGTCCCACAGCACTGGCCCACCTCAAACAGCCCCGACCTCAGAGCCTGGAAGGCCACACTGAAGGTGAGTGCACTGCCCTTCCGTGAAAAGCCAAGGTTGTTGAGGGGTGTGTGGCAGACGATGGAGTCCAGGGCGGCCTGCATGGCCCGGCGCTCCTCCTCACACAGCTGTTTTCCTGAGAGGCAGAAACAGGCACTGATGAGCAGTGGATAGCTTTCCTCAGTCCTCCCAGCCATCACCATTGTGGCCATATTTGGTTTCCAAAGCCATTCTGTGGAGCAAACTTGAGTAAACATGATGGTTTGTGGAGGGTTATGGGGAACTATACTGCATGCTAAAGCCTGTTCTAACCATGTTACCAGTCTTAACTCGTTCATCTGTAAACCCATGGAGTGTTATTTGTCCTATTTTAAAGATGCAGATCAAGGCCCAGAGACAGTAATTAGCTTACCCATGGTCTCACAGCTCACAAATGAAAAGCAGCTTTAGCATTTATGCCTTTCAAGTCACTCAGCCCCACTGTGTCTTGAAATTCCATGTGTCTCTGGGGACATCACCCAGGTATAAAGCCAGAATCACAGGTCACCCACTGTCCCAACTCATTCATCTTCTATTCCCCACCCCTCCCAGGGGACAAGGTCTCAGCCTAGTAGCTGACCCACCAGCCTGTGCATGCTCCGGGGTCCACACAAGCCTCACAGCAAGGAAGTCTTGGAGATTGTTGAGCAGTGTGTAGGTGACAGTGAACCGCTCGTAGGTCCGAACAGGGGACTCACAAGAAGCAGTCATTACAAAGCAGGGGCGGTCCAGGCGGACACTGGGCAGGCTAGGAACAGAGAGAAGGAAGCTAGATAGATGTGTGTTCCAGACCACAGATGTGAGCAAGAGGGTCCTTGGCAGGAGCTGCCATACACTAACCGGTAGTGGGTATAGATGCTCTGGGTAAAGGGCAGTTTCGGGGTGGACCACTGAACCACAGCAATCAGGGGAACTTCAAGGCCCTGCATATGAGAAAAAGGGAGATACCACTTACATCAGAACTCAGGCCCTTGTACTTGCTAGGGAAGCACTTATTCCACTGAGCCATCTTCCTGGCCCACCACTGGCATCAGAGCCCCCATCCCATCCTTAGATTCTTGGCCCTCCCATTCCCTTCTCTTACCCTTTTTCAACCCCTTGTCCTCACCTCCTTGGCCCCTGGTGGGGGCTGCTCACTCCCTCTCAGCTGAAACAAGAAGTTGTGTTCCTCCAGGGCATTAAGTGGGCAAGGGAAGCAGCCAGAGGTACCAGGGAGCCGACAGAAGGAGCCCATGGAGACTTCACCTGACTGGTGACTAGTTCACAAGAGAGCAAGACAGTGCATGATTTCCCTGTGCCAGAGCTCAGCCCCTGCCCATGTCCATGTCCACAACTTCACGGCCCTGCCATCCCATGGGCCCTCACCAGACATTGTCCACCAGAAGCACAGAACCATCGGGCATGACAGGTAGATAACTGGCATTGAAGTTAGGGAGGATTCGGATATCCCAGATGGAGATCTCCTCCTGAGAGGAGCTGTTCAGCACTGTGGAAGGTAACCAGCCTAGCTCAGAGTAGCTGGGCCACTGGACCCATCCCCGCCAGCTTGCCGGGAACCATGCCATCCAGTCAGTCCCCCCACTGCTACCCAAGACCTGTGCCAGCAGATCTGCTTACCCTTGAGAACGGTCAAGTGTTTTCCAGCCACAGTGAACTGCCGGCATTTCAGAACCGGAGGAGGCAGCAGTGTCAGCAGGGTGCTCACTGCAGGAAGGTGAAATAAGCAGATGGTAGGATAGGGTCCTGACCGCCCCCCCTCCAAGGTTTACTGTCCTCTTCTCTCCCATGAGGCCCTTTCCAGGGTCACCCCTCTACTCTGCCTCTGCCAATCCAACCCTAGCCTTTCTTCTCTTCTGCAGCACTTTCCCACCTTGGGCCTTGAAGGCGCTCTGCTCGCCCCGGAAGGTTTCCCCAGGAGATCGGGTCTGCAGCAAGCGCAAATAGCCTTGATCTCTCACCTCCGGTGCCTCAACCTCCCGCTTCCACACAGTCACTACAATCTGAGTATAAGAGACACGGAACCACAATCAAGTGCAGATATAGTCCTCAGGGCCGTGAGAGGGTGTCTCAACTAGGTCAGGAACTCCACCCTTGCTATCTTACCTTGGCCTTGGGTGTCCCTGGGGGCAGTCTATCCAGTGAAACAGTGAGTGGGAAGATGACCTCATCTGTGGACACGATCGGTTCCTCCACAGGCAGCTGAGGTCATGAAAACGATGAAGAGGTCAGGAAAGGGTCACCAAGTGCCACCTGCCACTTTCCCTTTAATGTCTGCAACATATGGCCCTTCATGCCCTGCCTTTCTGCCATCAGTCCCCCCCCCCACCATCCCCCTCCAAGAAATGTCCTTGGCGCCCAGCAAGCCGCCCCTGAGTTCTGTGCCCAGTTACCCCAAACTCCTCACCGTGGTCGCTCCCCCTGAGGTAGCAGGGCCAGGGCCGTGGGTGAGAAGAGGGCTGCAGCCGCGGAATAAGCCCCCGCCCCCTGGGTCCCCTCCGCCTGGGGGCTCAGGGTCCAGGTCGCCCGCGCCACCGCCCCCCGGCAGCCCGCCTCCGGCGCTGACAGAGGCCAGGGCGGCCAAGGCGGTTGCCAGCTCTGCCCAGGCCCCTCGGGAGCCCAAGCCCTGGCTGCCCCCGGCGGTGGACCCCGCACTGCCCCGGCAGCGCAGCACTAGCAGGAAGCGGACCGTCTCCCCAAGGTACAGATGGTTGCGCCGGGGCAGCGCCCGGTACCGGCCCGGGTCCCCTGCCAGCTCCGCGCGCGGCGGCAGCGGCACCGCCGGGAAGTACATCGAGTAATCACACTGGGACTCCATGGGGCGGCGAGGAACCCGGCCAGTCCGGTCCGGTCAGGGGGCGAGCGGGCCAGCACGGGACACCAGCCCCGGCGGGGAGCGACAGGGCCCGCGGGGCTGGGTCCGCTAAGTTCCGGCACCGGACAGGGGCAGTGCGTCGTCGGGCCAGGCGGCCCAGAACAGCAGCCGGGTCCGGAAACCGGGACAACGGACCCGGAACCCAGACCCGGCGGCTCCGGAACCGCGGTGCCGGGCGAAACACTGGCGGAAAAACCGGAAACGGAAGGGGCGTGGTTCGGGGAACCCCGGAATCTGCGCGGTGGGACTGTGGGGGGGAGAGGGCGGGGCCCGGGGCGCTCAGGCTTCTGTGAGACTGAAGATAATACATTGAGAGGCTTTTCTGGGAAGATATGTTGAAAGAACCCCTCCTTCCCTGGACCTGTTTGGGAGCCTCTCCATCGTTCCCCTCCTGTCTTACAAAGATCAAGTGAAAATTTTGTATTATTTATTCATTCAACAAATGCTTTCTTAGTGAGATGATCATAGCTCAATAACAAATATTTCATAGAAAATGTATGTGTCATTCCAGCTCACCAGTCCCCAAACATTTTCGGTTTACTGCCATCTCCAGCGGGGCTTAGAGAGGACCATACACGGACCTGCTTTGAGACAGGAAAGGTGTAATGTGGGTTGGGGAGGGAGATCAGTTGGAATTTCCAAGCAAAGGCCAGAAGACTTGGGGCTTGAACCAAGGTAAACTTCCATCCCTTGGGAAAGAAGCGGAGATTATTTCTGGAAGCTTCCTTCTGTGTCCCATTCTGATGTCTGATACCTATGGGGAGGCCAGTCTTGAAGTCTTAAGGGGCAGCGAGACTGTAGGGGGAAACTGCTTGGCATCCAGCTTGTCCTTGTACTGCAGCTCAGGAGTAGCCAGGCGTTCACACTCTTCCTGGTCCTGGGGGCTCAGTCCATTCTGAAGTACATAACCCAAAACCTTGGCTGACCCAAACTGGAAGGGGCGGAGCTTCCGGTTGGTGATATATTTGGGGTCCAGAGCTTCACCCCCTACTAGGCAATGATTAGCCAGAGCCTCCCTGCGAGCCCGGAGCTCTGCCACAGCACGCTCCAGCCGTCTCTGGCCGTATTGCTCTATCCGTGCCCACAGACTGTGGTTGAAGTGCACGTAGAGAGCCCAATCCAAGTTGTTCCAGGCCCTGGCCCGTGCTGTCAGCTGCTGATCTTCAGCACTCAGTCTCCCGTTGCTCGCAGCGTTGAGGCCCTGCTCACCTCCAGCCTGGGCGTTATGCATGAAGCCGACCACGTCATCCAGACCCCAGCACAGGGCATCTGCCAGCAGAATCAATGACTCATCAAAGTACTCAGCCACCATAACCAGGTCAAAGATGGAGTCCAGCCAGGCCAGAGCCCACTGGATGAAGGGAGAGGACCCTAAATCTAAAGAGGCAGGGTGGGCTAGCTGACTGTGGCCATCAGCATGGGTGGAAAAAGGCTGGAAGAGAGCCTTGGGATTCAGGATTTGGGCTCGAGGGCCAGTGCCAGAAGGCAGGAGGTGCAGCTGAAGTGGGTTGGGGTCTTTGGGGAGATCAGGATTCCCTCTGTTAGTCCTCATCTCTGGAGGGAAGGGTAGGCCAAAGTCAAACCACAGTAAGTTTCGGGCATAATGGTCTCCACGGGCCCCAGATTGGTAGAAGGCTCGAGGATTGGCCAGGAAGGCTGCCAAGGATGGTGCCTTGCGGAAGGCTGATGAAGTGGATTTATAGTAGGAAAAGGCAGAGCGGGCCAGAGCTGCTGGGTCTCGAACAATAGAAAAGAAAAAGCTGTCAGAAGGCATGACCTGAAGTACCTGCAGAAGACAGAAAACAGACACAGGGATAAAGAAATGGGCCAGAGAGAAGGAAAAAATTAAGCAAAGGCTGAGCCTCTGCAGATTCCCCCAACCTCCTCACAGCTGTGCTGGGGAGATTCTCAGCTTCCTTCACTAGTTGTATGGCCCAGAGCTACATCTTATAGATTCATTTTTCTTATTTGCAGAATGAGGATAATCATAAGTTCTCAGATGATTATGAAGGGCACAATAGATAACGTGAAGAAACCCAGGACAGAGCTGAGGAGGTAGCTCAGCGACATAAGCGCCTGCCTGACAAGCACAAGGACCTGGGTTTGATCCCTGTTACCTGTAGCCCCAGGTGCCCTGTGTTGGCTACTGAAAATGAGTATTGTGGCACATGCCTGCAATTCCAGCACTGAGGAGGCTGAGACAGGAGGATCGCTATGAGTCCGAGCTTCGTAGTCAGACACTGTGCCAAATAAATAAATAATTTTTTTAAAAAGATAAGAGGGCTGGGGAGATGGCTCAGTGGAATAACTGCTTCCCTGGCAAGCGCAAGGGCCTGAGTTCAATCCCCAGTTCTGCCAAAAAGAAAGAAAAGAAACCCAGAACATATGAAGCTCATGGAGAACTTTAATTTCCTTGGACCTTTCTGTCTGTCCTGGTCAGTAAAACTTCTAGGAACCAAATCTTACACTCATTTCTCCACCAAAGCCCTAAAGAATACTTACTCTTAAGACTCTTGGTCATAGCTTCAAGAAAGGAACTGGCCTGGGGCCTCTCCTGAGGAGGGTGTGGCTATTGGTAGGACAGAGTGACAAGGGGCAATGATAGTGCCATCAGAGGCCAGCCCAGGAGGGCTACAGGGTGAGGCTCTGTTGAGGCTCCTGGACATCCTGAAAAGCAGAAGGTACCCTTGGATTAGGGCATTAGGGATCCCTGGGCACTTGAAAGAGTGCTGCCCTGAAGGCTAGGACCCGCGATTCTGCTTCTCAAGCAGGATGGTGAGAATCAGGCTGAGCCATTCCTTAACACACCCTTGCACACTGATCCACGTAAAAGTGTAGCTCTTAGATGCCTGAGGGGGTTCGGCCTCTGAAATTGGCTTCCATCATTGAATCTATCATCTCTTGTCACAATATTCTCCAATCTTCTTCACTAACATGGACATGCTTGAAGAGCAGAGCCTTTGAACTGTCTCACTGATGGCGGAAGAGAACTGGGAAGAGTATAGTCTTTGGCACCAGATGAACCTGAAATAAAAGCCTAATCCTGCTATTTATGAGATATGATTAAAAATATAGTGACTGTTACATTACCATGATCGCTCCCCTCCCAAGTACACTGTGCTCTTGCTTTGCACACATTGATCCCATCGTTCTTGCTGAAGCCGCTCTGGAAGTCCTCTACTGTGTTTTAGTTGTGCTCTCATGGCTGCCTGATGTTCTGAATTAATTCAAAATGTTTATATCTTTATGGTCATTTTGACTTTGGGGAAGAGTAGGATTGCAGGGTGTCAGATCTGGCAAATAAGGTGGGTGAGGACATGGTGTCATATTTTAGAACCTGCTTTTCCACTGAGTGAAGCATTCACCACATTTTTGATTACACCTCATAAAGACACAAAAAGGACTCCTAGAAGTACTTCACAAAGTGTCAGGAATGATGAGATGAATGTGTTTGAAGTGAGGGGAAGGATTTTGAGGATTCATGGCAGTGTATTTCTACTGCTATATATAGTTTTTAAAAATATAGACATTCACCATGTATTCTTGTCACACCTCACACTAATTAGATGACTTTGCACACATTATTAAACCTTTTGGAGTCTTCATTTATCCACCTGAAAATCTGATTAAGCACTTACCTGGAAGAACGTGGAAGTGCCTGGAGCATGACAGGTGAATGGTAGTGAGCAGGAAGGGCAGCATCCAAGCCCACAGGAGAAGCAGACCTCAGAAACCCCTGTCATCACCTCTTTCCCAACCTGCTGCCCATAGATCACCATCACGGTCCTTGTCCGCCTTCAGCTCCAGCTCCAATGACACTATCTTTGTCACCCCCACTGAGGCTCTGCCACCCACATATAGAGCACACTCCCCTTCTGACACACAGGTATGTGCATGAACGGACACGCACCACCAGGTCTTTGCTAATTCTTTGTTCCTTTTAAGAATTTCAGATTCTGTCCTTACTGCAAAGCCCTACTTTTTACCCAGTAGAGAGTAGATGACTGCTTTCCCTACAGTTCCAAATACAAAAACATATACATGCACACAGAAAAAGGCTTGAATTTGGAGTAAATGGACCTGATTTCAAACCCTAGCCTTTCCAGTTTCTGTTTTTATTCTGGTAGTACTGGGGATTGGATCAAAGGCCTTCACATTGAGTTTGAATCTGTGATTCCCTGCCCCCACCTCCTGGAGTGCTGGAATTATAGGCTTGTACCATCACACCATGCTGAGAAAGCCAGTCATCTAGCTTCCCTGGGACTTTACCTCAACATCTATAATAATGGACACATTGACACTGACTTCTTGGCAAAGCCATGGCAAATATGCAACAAAGTTGTTTCTTCCTTGTACATTTTTGTTTGCTCATTGAGTGCCTTCCTACAAGAACCCTCAGGTATCTGGATACCTGAGCATATGTGCTTGTCTCTCCCTTAATGACCAAGACTCTTGGGGGCAGAAGTGGGCCTTCATCTGACTGTTCTGCCTTGCTTCACCTAGGCTTGACACAGAGCTGACATAAAGTCTGAAAATGTGGCGTCCGCCAGGTGTAGTGGTGCATGGCTATAATCCTAGAAGTCTGAGAGGGCGAGACAGGAGGATCACAAGTTCAAGCCAGCCAGGCAATTAAAAAACTTAGGGAGAGCCCATCTCAAAATCAGAAAGGATCATGGATATAGCTCAGTAGAAGACTCTGAATTCAATCCCTAGTAATGAAAAAAAAAAAATAAATCATAGTTTAGAATAAACCCCAGATGGAAGAAAGGGGATGCCAGAAACCCTAAACGGGAAAAGGAGCATCAGAAACCTTAGGTAAAAGGGAGAAAGCTCTTGGCTCCCAGGCATCCCCAGAGGAAAGGACATCTGCAGGGACAGCAACAGAAAGACCCCACCTTTGTGGCCTTGAAGAGCAACTTGTGGGTGAGGCTGTATGAAGGAACCCTCCTTTGGTGGGCTGGGCCACAAGGCTGAGCCCATCTCGCCCCAGTCCCACCTTATGCCCACTGCGCCCCTCACCTCTTTCAGGTTGAATCTCATATGGTGACAGAGGATGTGGAAAGGGGGCTGGGTGCCCCCACCCTGGGGACGGTAGCCTTTGACTCGAGAGGCCTGGAAAAGCCTCGGGTAGCCGAACTGGTAGCGGGTAGGAAGAGCAAAGCGCAGCCCATGCCGGTCCCCGTAGCGATGAAGCAGGTTCAGCACAGAGCTGCTCCCAGATTTATGAGTCTTCAGGAACACCAGTCGCTGCCGGGGTAGGCAAGGCGAAGCAGCTGGTCCCAGGGATGGAGCCCAGGGTTGTCGGAGCTGCAGCCCCTGCAGCCTGGGAAGAGACAGTGGGGTGGGAGATCCTGTCCCTCAGCACCAAGTGGCTTCTTGTGCAGAAAGGACAGTGGGTCCCCAAGAGTGACAGCCCTAAGTGGGGTTAAGGAGGAGCCACTGGGGGAGCGACTATCAAGAGATGGGACAAAATGAAACTCACCTCCTCTGGAAAGGTCCCCCCCAGAGCTGGAGGCCGAATCCAATGGTCATGAAGATCCCCAGGACCACCCCCAGGCTTCGAGGCCCCCACAGCCGCTTAGTCCTGGCAGGAGACAGAGGGCCCATGTGGCACAGGGAAGGGGGACGCTAGACAGACACAGAGCCAGGGCCAGGGACAGAGGCAGAGGCAGTTTGAGACAGCCGTGCAGCCGTAGAAGGCACGTTTGGAGATCGGGGGGTCATTCCCCAGGCCTCTTCGAAGCCCTGGTTGAGTCTGCCCCTGAGTTAGCAGATTTTTGCCTCTGTCAGCGTCTAGAAGGGAAATGAGGGGGAAGGAAGGGAGTCTAAGGAGAGAGGTAGAACCTTTTCTCCTGCTACCACTGAGACCTAATTCAGGAAGGGGGAGTTCTAGAGGGTGCTCTCCACACCTGGCCCTAGTAGGTGGCCCCAGAAAGACTCCCCTTACTATCAGCATTCTACTGATTTCAAGCTCCCCACCTTCAGTTTTCTCTGATGTTCAGTCTCCACCTCATCATGAATGAAACAGCCACTGAAAGGGACCAGACCCACAGGCTGATGCCAGGCAGGTCAGAACATTGCCAGCTACCTGGCTTCCTCCTGTGCCCCTCTGTCTGCCAAAAAGGAGTTCAAGAATCCCCTTCTGTGGCAAGAGATGAGGGGGTGCTCCAAGGGGGGAACTAGGGTCAAACAGGAACAGGTTGAAGAAGCAGGCAGGAGGAAGAGAGGTTGGATTTGCAGGAGTGACTCTGTAATGAGCACAAGCCACAGCACGTCTAAACCTCAGGGCGACAGGGACTCGGGGAGATGAGGGAGGTGAAGCCTGTTCCCTGGACACAATCCCCATTCCACTTCCCAAGATGACCATCAGGGAGGGCAGTGGAGGGGATTGGGGGGATACACAGCCAGAGGGGAAGTATGGGGGGAGATAGAGGGACTGAGTCTTAGAAAATAGATTTGGAGAAATACATAAACACCAATATTTGGTGTTCCTTCCTAGGCCTGATATCCCTAATGAGTTTAGAGCCCGGCTCCACCCTTTCAGATTACAACCAGCAATCAAGGACCACAGCCCCTCCGACAAGCCTAGACAGCCCCCTTTTTCAATGAGTCAGGGCTGACCCAAACAGAAAGAAGCCACACTGGCTACTTGGACCCACCCCTCTGGCATCGGCCCCAACTTCTTCCCCCGTTACAGTCCCCAGGACCCAGCTGCAACTCTCCTGAGTTCTTCATCTCTGCCCATTCATCTTTATCTCTCGCCATAACCCCCATCTCAACCTTCTGTTGTTCACTTCAGTTTTGGGGACTGCTCAGGCTGTCACCAGCTAGCTCTTTGTTGGCCCCCTCTGGGGTCCTATAAACCCCTCAAGTCTCCTCCCTTAATTCAAGAGTTCCTCTACCAGCACAGCCTCAGCTTTCCTTGTCCACTCACCAGGTCACAAAGGGAGCAGCAGGGAAATCAGGTCGGGCCCTCCGCCTGTCTCAGCCACCACCCTCTCCGCTCGGCTCAGCTCAACTTTCCCCACAAACTTTCTCCGCACCCAGGCTCCTCCCCTCCCCTCCCTTTGTCCCGCCAGTCCAAGCAGCTGCTTCGGCTTTGATCGCATCTCTGGGTCTCTCCCTCCTGCATCTTTCATTCTCATTGGGGTGTCTGGGCTGCCCTTGGAAGACCCCATTTCCACTCTCCTTTCATTTAGGAATCAATTATACCTTTTCCTCTCAGCTTTCTACAGAACAAAAGAGTCATTCAGAGCAAAGAAGAAAGCAAAGGAAAAGAAAAAGGAGAGAGTGTTGAAAGCAAACTTTGTCAGGGTAGCCAGGGGCTGACACCCAGAGGACAAGAACTCCCACCCTGAAGGCTGGGGCAGTGCTGTGATGACGTGGGTAATGCTTGCCTTGTGTTTAAAGCTAATTTTGCAGGCAACAAGGTGCTTCTTTATGCATTTCCAGTTTCATTTCCATAATGCTCTGTATTTCATGGTGCAAGTTATTCAGCCCTTGTGGGCAACCTGGAAACCAGAGGTCAATCCCTCTGGCCTGCCTGGGGTGGGGGTTGGGGGTCCAGAAAAGGCAAGAAGCAGGCAGAAACTGAGCCAATCACAGACCCTCCTGGGACGTCCGCTATGGTCAAGGACTTGGGAGGGATGATGAAGGCACAGAAAGCCACACACAGGGTCCAATAAATTAACATTTATTTATGAATAAACACTGACTCAAACACAGAAACATGAATGGGAGCTTGTGAAAGTTGTTGATGGCAGAGGTCATGAAATAATCCCCTTTTAAAAATTGATTCTGAAAGACCTCAACAGAACCCAGGCCCACTGGGTCATACAGCCTACTCACACACTCCCAGCTCCTGCCCTGTACCCCATTAGCACCCAGCTCTGTCCACTTCTGAGACCAGGTGCCCCACCCCATTACAGTTCCATCCCTCCCCAATTCCAACTTCCTTCAGCCCTTGGCCCATGCCCCATGGCAACTTTAAAATTCCTCCCTTTTCCCCTTAATGGAGCTGAAGACCAGTGCTCAGCCTTGGAAGGCTGAAACCACACTTCCTTCCTTCATAAAATAAATACCCTAGTACCTCCTCCCCAGTTACCAAATGAAAAAATAAATATTGTGAACACCCACCCACCCCCAACCCACCGATGGGAATCTCCTGGACTTGGGGCCCCAGCCATTCATCTGCAAAGTCCCTTTTCCACCCTCTCTGTAGCCCCTTTGACTCCTCCCACGGCAGACCCAGCTGAAGGGGGAGGACGTAAAAGGGCTGTTACTCCTTCTGATGCTAGGGCACCCTTCCCATGCTATCGAGGTCCAAGCAGAGCCAGGGCTGCAGAAAAGAGAATGAAGACAGGTGGGGTATGAAGAGCAATGGATGTTACCCCACTTCTGCTCCTGCCCTGGTTGTAGCGAGCACCCCCTCCTTTGCCACCAAGACCTTCCCTGCGAGGAGGTCGAGGGGGTCTTGGAGGCCGGGCTGGGGGGGCCACTGGTGCTGTCCCAGCCTTCCAGTCATCCGCGTACTGCTGTCCCCCTCCGGAGCCACTAGCATCCTCATCTACAAGGAAGAACAGAGACAGGGTGGGAAGAAGGAAGGGGCAAAACACAGGAAGGAAGAAAGACAGTGCTAGAAATGGGTGTGTGAGAAGATACAGGTAAAAGAGGACGTGACAGGAAGGTAGGGAGAGAGAAAGAGCCTACAGCAGGCATGATGAGAGAAGGCATTTGGAGACAGTAAAAGAAACAATTAGAAGAAGAGACAGATGGAGAGAGAGGATAAACAAGAAAGGAAACAAGTATACAGAAGCAGAGAGCAGACAGAGGTGGGGAGAAAAGACAAAGACAGGAGATGCCAGGGATTTAGCTCAGCAGCACAGTACCTCCTTGGCAAGAGCGAGGTCCACCTTGGGGTACCTGCCCATTATCACCCTGCCAGCTTTCCCACCCTTTTCTCCTTCTGTAACATTTGGCCCTTTATAAGAAGCGTCTTCACTCTCCTGTAAATTTCTGCACTTTCCACGGCACCAGGTACCCCAGGTTAGAGATCCACTCATTCTTTGGTCTTTTACCCCTACTTCTGAGTCAGGAGAGCAGGAAAGGCTTAAACGAAGGAGAATGAATAAAGCTAAGAAACCTGGAGGGCAGAGGTAAGATGGGGCCATGAAGCGAGCGGTGCTTGTGGAAACAGCAGTCACTGGGCTCAGGGAGGGGAAGGAGCAAACCTCCTGGACAATAGGTGAAGCTTATGGGTAATGGGTGGGCAGAGCGAGGGCGGGGCTCACACAGTAGTAGGCGGAGTCTTTGGGATAGTAGGCGGGGCTCACCTGCATCCCGCATGTCCAGATCCTGGCCCAGTGCAGCAGCCCTCATCCGGGCAGTGGCTGCGCGGAGCTGCAACCGATGGCGGCGCGTGAGGACATCCGGGCCCGAGGTATCCACGTCTAGCTCCGGGTTGTGGAGTTGCTCAGTTGGGGAGGCCCCGACCACAGGCGATAGATACCTACGAGCACAGCGCCAGATGGCTCTGGTTGCCTGCCATGTCTCCCTGGAGCCCACCCGCCCCCGCCGCTGCCCCACTCTCACCGGCCTCGCCCAACGCCAGTCCAGCAGGGCGCCGCCTCCTGCGAGATGTCTGCGGCCATGCGGGAGTCACCACACACTGTCAGGGGCAGCCCGGCCCAGAAGCCTCGCACCCGGCCCAGCCGCTCACGAAGCTCCCAAACCTGTGCGACAGACGGGGCTGGCCCAGCTACAATGCCACCCCGCGACCCTGGCCCGCCCGCCTACCTCACCCCGCCCGCTACGTACCAGCCGGTGCAGGTTGGTGCCTGCTGCTGTCGTGGGCCGTTCCTCCTCGACCGCCGCCCTCCACGGTCGGCCTGCCTCTTCCCGGGGCGCTGGCGCTCTGCGGTGTCGGGCTGGCACTGAGTGGGGAGTCCCGCATTCCTGAAACGCCTGAGCAGGCAGCAGACCTTAAGACAGACAGCCTTCGGTGCCCAAGCTGTGCCCCGCCCTGGGCCTCAACTCTGCTCTTCCTGCACCTGGGCTTACACCTCCCATCTGCCCCTCCCCCAACCTAGGCTGACAGCGCAGTGTCCCTCCATCCTTGCCTCCCCATACCTTCGCTGACACCTTCACACTGTTTTCCTGCAGATACATCAACCCCTCTGAGATCTTCACCCCAATGGACTCAGCAGCCAGCTCAAAGGAAAAGGGCCCCTGGAGCTTCTCAGCCAGGAGCAAGAGACCATCTTGAAGGAGATGAGGAAGAGAAAAATGGGTTAAGGTTGTATACTGAACTAGGATTTCCCCACAAATCCTCACCAGAGCTTTAGAAGGAAGCAGCGAAGTATTGGAGGAACACCCCCTCCCAAACTCCCAACTCCTCACAAGGATCTAGGCCCCTGGCCAGCTCCCCTGCCCACACAACCCTCAGCCTTACTGAGGACCCTCTTCCATCCCAGGCTTTCTTGAACCCCCTCACCCAGGTAGCTGCCCCAGTCAGGCTCCAGTCCCTTGCTGCTGAGACAGCCATGGGCCACATTGAGGCAGAAGCCCCGGCAGGGCATAAGTGAGGGAACTCCCCGGCAAAGGGGGCAGCCAGTCAGACGCATCAGAGCCTGCCGGCAGCCTTCAGACACAGGCACCTGAGGGCAGAGAACTGGGCTGTTTTATCTACAAACACCTTGGCTGATCTTGGTCAAGCCTGTTGCTAGGTACAAAGAGAAGCCAAATATACTACCCAGCCCTACAACCCCAGGCCCATGCACATCAAGGACTGGTGACTGCAGGACTGCCAGAGCTGAGGAGTGAAATTCCTGGGGGTCTGGTCACAGATTTTGCTTCATGGGAGGGGTATTACTGGGGCAGATGTCTGAAGAAAGGTCAAGGACAAGAGTGAACCTGTCTTGGTTGGGGAGGGAGGGAAGGGTTGGTGAGGAAGGAGGAGGTAAAGCTGGGAGGTCAGGGAGAGGATGGGTGGTGGAGGCTTTCGGCAGCAGGGCAAGAGTCACTGAGAGACCCTAGGGGATGCAGGAAGGTCAGTACTCCAATCTCAGACCACTATGGAGATGAACAGGCCCTCAGAGCCCAGAAGAGGTATAAGTCAGAGAGCAGGAGAGGGTCAGGGGTTACAGGAGATCATGGAAAAACATGGTCAGTGGAGACTTGACTCCAGCCGCCCTCTTCCCTCATTTACCCTGGGGGGCCAGGGCCTGGAAGCTGATAGGAGAAGATCTATCTTCTCCTTCCAGCTGGTGCCTGTCTCTACCTCACAGGGTCTCTCCCACTTCTGCCCCTCCCTCCCTGGGCCCTGTCCACATGTGGACCCCTTCTAACCTTAAGTGTTTCACTGACCACACTTCTTCCAGTCTCCAGGCCCTGGACAAAGGCCTTGGCAGCCACCAGGGCCCGAGTTATCTGAGGAAGGGAAAGAAGGTGAGGAAACACACACACACACACACACACACACACACCTGTTATCAGAGGTCAGTCAAGACTGGGGCCAAGGGACTATACCCAAGGGATGAACTGTGGGGTTTAGGTTTGTGGGCTTATTGTGGAGTGGACAGAGTGTCAGGTGTGATTCAGAGGCAGGTTCAGGAATTCAAAGGAATTACAGTCTAGAAGGATTAAGGGGAACTCGGTTTGGGAAGGGCTGCAGGGACTGTATTGCACAGGGTGTGGAGATAGAGATTGTGTACCAGAACACTGACTTTGAAGCCAGAAGACCAGGGAATGAGGCATAGCTCCATCACTTACTGGCAGTAAGACCTGGACCTCTGGGAACCCTAGTTTTCTCATCTATAAAATAATAGTATCTCAAAGAACTATGATAGATGACATGCTATAAGTGAAAATTCTCAGCTATTATGACTAATTCATGTTTGTTTATCCAGAGGATGTCAAGATGTTAGAATTAGCAGGAGTTGGCAGAAAAGTGACCCGGCTGGGGTGTGAGGGCATATGTATGTTTGTATAAATTAAGGCAAAAAAGAGGGGGCTATCCAGTTAAAGGAGACCAAGGAGCCCTAGGTCACAAACAGGTGACCAATGCTTGAGACAGGGATCACCAGGTTAGAGATGGCTAAGATGCAGGCTGGGACTGGGGCACAAAAGGTCATTGGTATTGAAGAGAGTGGTGCACAGTTCAGAGGTTACCAGACCAGAGGTGGCTGAAGCTCAGGCCTTGTTACCCCTCCTCACCTGCAGGCGGAGGCGACGGGGTGAGTCCCCAAAGGGCTGCAGAGAACCTTCAGTGGTTGAAGCGAGGCGTGTGAGGCAGAGCAGGAAATCAGGGGGGAAGCTGTACTGTGGGTGGAGCAGGGGGAAAGCTCTCTCCAGGAGCTGTGCCCAGAAATCCAACAAGGTGTCATCTAGTCCCTCACCAGACTTCTCATAGTAGTCCCGCAGGCGAGAGAACAGGCCGTTGAAGATGAGGGCGTGCTGGGAATACAGGCGGCCATAGGAGTGCGAGAAGAGCTGGGCCAAGGATTGCTGGGATACAGAAAGCATCTCCCGAAAAAACTCTAGCAAAAAGCAGGGAGTGGGGGCAGGTGGTGAGGCCAGAGAAAAGAACAGTGAAATGGCAGAGGCAGAAGAAGTTGGGGATGAGGAGAGAAGAGAAGAAAAAAGTGAGTTAGAAAACGGGCAATTCTGAGGCCTAGCAGATGGGGAATTAGGGGTACAGAGACCTGGAAAAAGTCTGGGCAGGGGATTGGAGATAAGCAGGGGTAGCAGGAGTGGAATGTCTTAGAATTGGAGGAAGAAGAGGAGACAAGAACTTCCTGGGGTTTTTAGCACGGAAAAAAATATAAAGTATCTTTGGTGACCCCATGTCCTCACCATTAAACTTTCTGTGCCGGGCAGCCAGTGTGTGAACCAGGAAGGAGCCGCTGTCCTCCACCAAGCCCCGGAAGGTGGCCTCAGTCTCCCTGATCAGCTTCTGCTCTGTCTCACTGGAACAGCAGGTGTACTCCTGGGGACAGATCTGGAGGTGCTCACCTGGACAAGGAAAAAGGAAGGAATGGTGGCAAGGGGTATTGTGATATGCTGTCCATCTCCCACTGATCTCTAGGGGCTGGCCTATCTCTTCCACCATTCTACTTTCTTTTTCTATTGTCTGTGCCCCTTATAGCCACCTGCCCCCTCCTTACTGTTTCTTCAACCAACTCCAAGTCCACTCTCATTAGCCATGGGATCATTTATTTGATGGCTGCCCTGGGGGCCAAAATTAGTGATCAGGGTGTCCTTGGGTGACCCTCCCCAAGATCCTACACCCTAGGCCTCTGAGCTACTTGCCTGACAGCTTCAGTACCATGAAGAATGGGGTTTGAAAGGGTGGGGTTACTCAGCAAGAAAGAATTATTATGGAAGGGGCTTCTAGAAATAGCACTGAGTATCTAGCTATGAAGAAATCACTTAGGAGGGGGTGCTAATTACTAGAGAGGGATTCCTGGGGTAGGGGCGGAGTAAAAGCTATTATATGAGCAGGAGGCTTATTGTGATCTTGGTAAGGAAGTTGCAGGAGAAGTGAGATTACTATGGGATGAAAAGATTATAACAGTCACTGTAAAAGGGAAGAGTTATTGTGTGATGCACAGGACCCACCCCCCACCCCTCGAACCCCTATTCTCTACTCCTCTTCTTTCTCCTCACCTGAGATCAGGGCGGGAGGGATTAGATTTAAACTGTATCCCCGGGCCCCCAGCACCTGCCGGGTCTCTGCACAACTCCTGGTGACCTTTGCCTCGCTCCCAGGTCCCAGTCCAGGACCGGGACACAGAGGCAGCAGCAGAAGCAGGAGAGGTCGCAGCGCAGACATAGCTGCAGTCTCTCTGGGACAGCAAAGTGGGTCCTAAGGAGGAAGAAAAGCCGACTGAACTCCAAAATCTGGTTCTTGGCCGCGGGACCGTTGGACGGGCCAGAGAAAGAGTACGACCTCCGAAAACCGCAAGAAGCAAGATTGCTGCACCAGGCGGCATCTGCGGAGACAATGGGACCCCCGAGCTGGACAGGGGGCGGGGCCCGAGGCGGAGCCGCGCCAATGATAATAAGAAGCGGCTTTACGGGCGGGGCCGGAGGAAAAATTAAGCCAATGTATTGTGGAAGTTCGGCAGAGGGGCGGGATGTGGCCCCCGTGGAGGCGTGGTCTTTCTTGGGGGCGTGGCGGTCCGGCTAGAAGGGCAGGGCCTGGGTGCATCCAGCGTATGGCCATAGATAAGTAAGGTTGAGAGTTATTACTAGTCTAGTCTGAAGCCTGGCCAAAGGAGAGGGAACTTTTGTGGATAAGGGACTGGGCTAGGGTGGCACCAGGTTAAAGCAGCCCCCGACTCTCCCACCCCACGAGTGCCTGCACTCAAGTGACAGGACCTCACACCAGGGGATTGGTTGCTGCTCGAGGCAGCTAGGCAGCGAAAGAGGTGTGACTGGAACGTGGTGAGCACGAGCTAGCACTCCCAAAACCTCGCGAGAACATTCAAGCTGCGTGAAGGTTGGTCTCGCGCTTGCGCACAGTGCACCTCGTGCCTTCCCGCGTTTTCCCCGTCTCACGCCACTGAAACGGAAGCTGCAGGTATCTGTGTGAGGTGGGTGACCACAGGGTTCAGAAAGATCTCTGGCAGTGCCTTTGCCCAAGAGGGTTCAGCTAGAACTTACTCTTCTGGACTCAGTGAGGTTATCCTTTGACTCAAGAACGCACCCATCCCTGCGCTCGGGGCTCGGAAGTGAAGGGCTATCCCTCCACCCCCACATCCCATGGCCGCCATGTCAGTACTTCAGAGGCTTCCCAAAGGCAGACAACCCCATTCCCAAGAGACTGATGGTTAAGCAGTTGGAAGTCTGATTAAGTTTTCCTACACTTTTTCTAACTGTTTACCGTAGACGTTACCTCCAGGAAAAAGAGGATGTGTCAGTAGTGTATCCATCCCCAAATCTTAAGTGCTTTCTATCCCGTTATTTTTTCCTTACTTTTTCTCAAGTTTCTGAAGTCTCTTAAGAGGGGTGTATCTGTCTCTGTTCTTGGGGAGCAGCTGTAAATCCTCTAGCCACTTAGGGGGTGTGGTATTATGTGCGATGTTATTTTTAAATTTTATTTTGTGGTACCGGAAATTGAACCTAGGGCCTCCTGAGCTACATCCCCGGCCCTTTAATGTTATTTGTTGGTGGGGGATGGAGGGACTGGATCTTGCTAAGACACTTGAGTTGCCCAGGCTGTACTCAAGCTTGGTGTTTTTTTGTTGTTGTTTGTTTTTTCCGGTACCAGGGATTGAACTCAGGCCCTTGCGTTTGCCGAGGAAGCGCCTATTCCACCGAGCCATCTCCCCAGCCCCAAGCTTGGTGTTTTTGATCTTTTGATGTTAGGTTAGGGCAATTCTACCTTACTTTTGGTACCCCACTCACCTAACAGTTATAGAGCAGTTCCTTTTTTTATTTTTTATTTTTTTATTTTTATTTTATTTTATTTTGTCTTTTTGAGACAGGGTTTCACTATGCAGTTCAGGCTAGCCTTAAGCTCACTTTGTAGCTCAGGCTGGTCTCGAACTCACAATAATCCTCCTGCCTCAGCCTCCCGAGTGCTAGGATTACAGGCCTGCGCCACCACGCCCGGCTTGAGCAGTTCCAAAGAGAAGGGGATTGGTTGGGACCCAGGATGGAGGCCTGGTGGTGCAGGAGCCTTTTGCTCTTTCTTCCCGCAGCTGGGTCAACATGCCTACCTTAAGATCCTCCTCTCACCGGCAGAGCTCCTCCTCCCCAAATATTGTGCCCTCTTCACAACAAAGGTCTATGGGAGATGCTCAGGGGGCTTTGTCAGCTTCTTCTAGCTCTTCTAGCGGTCTGCCTTCTGAAGATAAGGGCTCCAACCTGGCTTTTGAGGGGTGAGTTGAAATGGTGAGAAGCTGTAGTATTTTGCTGCAGCCTCTCATATCTTAAGCAGCTTTCTACTATCACTTTACTGAACTGATGTAGTATGCATGGGACTGTATGAAAACATAAAAAATGCTATGTGCTCCAGCTCTACTGGGTGTTTCTTGGCTGCCCTCCACCTTGTGGATACCCAGAATAGTACATTGTGACTCTACTATGCAACTTGCTGTCTAACCTCCCCCTTTTTTTTCTTTTCTTTTTGAGACAGAGTATCCCTATGCAGTTCAGGCTGGCTTTGAGCTCAATTTATAGCCCAGGCTGGACTCAAATTTGCAGTGATCCTCTGCCTTAGCCTCCCTAGTGCTGCAGTTACAGGCGTGTGCCACCATGCCCAGCTTAAACCTATCTTAAATAGGTTTCTGTATTCAGCATGCATAAATGCTGTTGGCAATTGGAAAATGGGAGATATAAATAAATTACATGTTTGGGGGAGCAGGGAAATGGCTCAGTGGAATAAGCACTTCACTGGTAAGCGGAAGGGCCTGAGTTCAATTCCCGGTTCTGCCAAATAAATAAATAAATAAATAAATAAATAAATAAATAAATAAATAAAATGTTTCCTGACAAATTATATGTTCTCTTTAGTTGGCCTGTAGTAGTTCTTTTTGGAATTTTATAAACAAGTCCATCTCTTCTGATCTGTTATGGCTTATGAATTTATTCTGTGAAAGTTAAAGTAGTATGTCTTTGTTTTCATTTTTCCAGGAAAAACATCCAAATCTACAAGATTTACTTTATCTCTTCTTTATTTTAATTGGGCTTCTCTGAATCATTTCTGGTTCTGTCAGTGCTGTTGGGGATCAGACTTTATCAGTGTTATACATTTGAATCACTAAAGCATATGGTTGTGTTTCAAAGGGTGAAATATAACTCCAGGTACATATTAATCTGTGTATGAGTGACATATATATGATGCTGACTTTTCTCCACAAAGAAAAATAGTCTCTCTCCTGTTGAATATTGATTTGATTTCCTTATTTGGAGATGTCAGGACTGTTGTTTTTCACCTGTTTCTAATTCATCTGTATGGCTTTCACGAAGGTGAAAATTTTGCTTTGAGACTTTTCCCTACTGTATGCTTGTAACAATTGCTACAAGCGTATCTGTTCTTAAAAATCTGGATATGTTTTTCTCATGGAGGTAGGACACAGAGAACTAAAAGATTAATCTTTATGTAGAGGGAATGGAGTGGCTATATTTAGGAGAACCATACTCCCTCATAGGGCTAGTCCCTCTTTGTCTGGTGATGGAGGCAGTGACTTTGAAGACAACATGAGACAAAATGTGAAGAAGAGAAGAGCAAAACGACCACACAGAACAACCCCAGTGAGTCAGTTTTGTTTTGTTTTTGAATCTGGTATGGGAAGCAGCAAAAGAAACCTCATGAGAGGCTCAGGTGATGTGGTTAATGGAAAGATAAGACTTAAAAAGTTTTAAGAGTCAAAATTAGGATTGAAGAGAAAAAGAAAGAACATTAGGACAGAGTGGTAAAGGAAATGGGGGACTGTGAAATTTTTAAAAGAAAATGTTCACAACAGTGTAAAATTCAGTTATATAAAGTGAGGAGTGAGACAATATGGTAAACTCTTGTATAGAATTAGCAGCTTAAACCCATATAGGTGATGGTGAGGAAAGCAGGTATAACATCACTTTCCCTTTTTAATATGCCTGATCCTTTTACACTTACTAGGTGGCAAAACATCCAAAGAAGGGGTCTCAAGTTATGTGTCAGAATGGCCAGAAAATACTACAGCTACCAGTTTGCGATCTCTTTGACGCTGTGAAAGCTGCCAAAAGTGATATGCAGGTAAAGCAGAGTGTCTCACCTATGTTTCTTGATATTATCTCTTTATAGGTTAGGGAGAATGAACACATGTTTATAAAGTCAGTTGGATGTGGAGTAAGCACAAGGTTGAAAAAGATCACATCATGGATTGAATCCTTGGAGAATATAGGGGAAATCATAGACAAAAAATGTTCTTTTCCTGAAGGAATCACAGAAAAGGAGTAATTCTGCCTTTATTGTTTGATAAAGGAGGAAAAGAGTGATATGTATGACCCAGGAAGTAAGCCTGAGTACAGTGGCAGCTTGTTCACTCCTTTACTTTTTAGCTTGCCTTTGACAATTACATCTAGTTATTTTTTCTCATTTTTTAATTGCCTGATTATTATCTAAAAGGATTTAGAACTTGAGTATAGTTTAAAAAATTAAAACAGTGTTCACTTATATGTCTAGTCCTTAGCTCAAGATGAAACATTAATAGGACCATTAAAGCTCCTTATGTATTTTCTTCCCACTGTTATTGTCCAGAAATAACCATTACACTGAGTATTGTTCATTGTTCTCTTATATGTCATTATACATTTATTATACATATTGACATACATTGTTAACTATCAGTGATCATGTTCCTTAATTTATGTAAGTAACTCTTTGGTTATCTGTGGCTTGTTTCAGTTAGCATCATATGACAGTCACCCAAATTGATGTGAATTACATAGAGGATATATAAATTTGTACTGTTTTAAGGAAGTATTTTAAATTTTTAAACATAGAACTTTGATACCTATATTTTTGTTGTAATTTTAACTTTATTGTATTGTAATCAGAGAATATGCACTTTGAAATTTATAGAGACCAAGGTTTATGACCCAGTAGTCAGTTACCAGGACCATTATATAGTTAGAGAAGATGTGTATTTGCCAATTGTTCGATATAGTACTCTCCTGAGATTGAATAAGTTAAATGTTATATTATATTGATATTTTTTACTGTTGTTTTTTGTTTTGTTTTGGTCTATGTGGTGAATCTTAGTACATTTTAACCCCAGTTATCCCCATATGCTACTGTATGTCTTAATTCTGTCCATTTCCCTTCCCCAACAAATTATACCTTATTGTTTTATGTAGCCAACATTTATTAAAACCTTTTTACCATTTTCATTGCTCATCATTCCTTGGAGCTCAACTCTTCCATACTGAATCATTCTCTATATATCCAAAGTTTGTCCTGTAAAATTTCCTTTAGATAGAGGCTTGTTAACACTGTTAGTTTTTCTTGTATAAAAATGATTTTTCTTTCTTGAAAGACTATTTATTAGCTAAAAAATTCTTGGGCAACTTTTTTTTCTTAGCTTTTATATAACTCATTCTACTGCTGTTGCCCTTCCTTTGTTGCTCCTGAAAGTCATTTTTTATTCTAATTTGGTGATGTCAGATACATTTTGTAATGATAGACATGTTCAGTATCAGTATATACTTGCCACTTGTGACTGTTGGGCTCTTTCGTGTGGCTGGTACAACTGGAGTTTTAATTTAGTGGCCACATATGTCTAAGGGCTAATGTATTTGTACAGATCTCATATGTAATGTTTTAGTTTCTAAGTGCTAAATGGAAATCATTTGTAAGTAATCTTGTTCTGCTTTGATTATTTTGAATGTTTTTGCTTTTGTATTCTGATGTTATCTGGATGTTCAAAAGTATAGGCCAGAGATGGTGGTACCTGCCTGTTACCTTAGCACTTGGGAGACTGAGGCAAGAAGATAATTTGTGAGTTCAAGGCCAGCCTGAGCTGCATAGTGAGTTCAAGGCCAGCCTGAACTGTATAGTAAGACCCTGTACAAAAAGAAAAAAGAAGAAAAGAAAGGGAGGCAGACACACACACACCCACACACACATACACAGAGAGAGAGAAAGAGAGAGAGAGAGAGAGAGAGAGAGAGAGAGAGAGAGAGAGAACACAAAAGGGGGGAGGGTTTTGTTGTGCTTGAGATCCATTAGCTTGCTGGCTGCAGAAGATGCTTTTGACATGTATAAAAAATTCTTTTCAGGTACTCACTTTTCTGCATTTTGTTAATCTTCTGGAATTCAGTGAGATGTCATTAGAGCTTCCCAGTCTCAATAGCATGTCTCTTGGTATCTTTTTCACTAGTTCTAGTGGTTAATCTGTCTATCTGTATTTTAGATACTTATTTTGATTCAGCTTCCAGTTCACTCATTTCCAGTCTGCTTTTACTTCATCTGTTGAAGTTTTATATAAAAACTAAGTTTGTACCATTTTCAAATTTGGTTGCTTTTTTGTTTTAGGTTTATTTCTTTCTTTAATCATGCTAAACTATAATCTATGATAACTTTAGCATCTAAAGTATTTGTGAATATAATTCTTCTGTTTCTGTAATTCTTTAATTGCCTTGTTCAGTTATATGTTACACTAGGTTTTACTGTGACCCACTCATTTTTCCTGGACCTCTAAGTGTTGTAATTCTTTAGGGCCTGGGTCAAAGGTGGATTTTTAAGAGACACATTTGCATTTGCTTCTAGCAGTTGTCTGGGCGCCCTCCAGAATCATTTTTATTTTTATTTTATTTTATTGAACTACAAATGTCAGACAGTTTCAAGACACCTTAACAATACAGATTCGATAAATTAATACATTGCAAACTGTTTTCATAATGTTTTGGTATTGTACAAGGTGCATACATGATATTATATTTACAGATATTATTTTAGCAGATATCTCTTATCAGTGCAGAATCATGTTTAATTATCTACATTTTCCCCTAGTCTTTGGTAGATGAATGGTTGGAAAGCTACAAGCAAGATGAGGATACAGGATTCCTTGAGCTCATTAACTTTTTCATTCGATGTTGTGGATGTAAAGGTGCAGAAACACTACCCCTTTCTATTCCCTTTTTTTTTTTTTTTGCAATACAATAACCATTTTTAATTTTTTATTATTTATTTTGAAATACTGTATCATTTTATTCTCTTTACTTTTTGTTCTTTTTTTATTTTTGTTTTATTGAAGTACAAATATCAACGAGACAGTTTTAAGATACCTTGACAAGATAGATTTGATAAATTAATACATTATTCCCTAGCTTTTTATTCCTGTGTTATGAAATGTTATGTAGACAAGTAGGATTATAGACATTTTCACAATAAAACAAGAAGGTGAAGCATAAGAATTTCACTTAACTGTGTTTTTATTTAGTAAATAAGGGAAGTGGTCTAGTAGGGGTGTGTGTTGATAGAGAGGCAAGAGCCTTGGGGAAAAATAATCATAGTTTTGTAATGATAATAGTCACAAATTTGAAAATGAACTGTCAAATGCCCATTAGTATTTTGTTAATGAGATACCACTTATTTCTTACTAGCTTCTTCACATATATGTTTCCCTATGAAGCTAGGGAGTTCTAGATCACGACATGCCATGGCTTAGTTCATGGATCAGTGTTGTCATTTAGGTTTATTGTATGGTAAGAATCCGGCAGCTAATTTAGTTTGTTTTCTTTATTTTTTATTAGTTTGGAGTCTTTTTAATGCCATAGTTTTTCACCACATGCTTCCTTTGAAGACTGAGGACTGGGTCAGGTCTTTTGAGTCCTCACTTACGTGCTTTTCAGTATGTGTCTGTGAATGAACATCATGCCCTGATATTTTCCTTTTAACTACTTAATCTCTTTCATTCTTTAGGCACTGTGACCCCTGAGATGTTTAAGAAGATGTCCAACTCAGAGATCATCCGGCACTTGACAGAACAGTTTAATGAGGTGGATGAAGATGACCAGGATACTCTTACTCATTTCATTTCAAAACTCAAGGCCCATTCTATCTTTTTCTATTATTCTGGGAAATAGGTAGCTTTTAAAAGGAAAAGTTAATCTCTTGCAGCAGAAAGGGACCCAGAGAAGTACCTTTCTTTGAAGTTGGAAGAACAAAAAGAAATGCAATATATCAGAAATACATTTTACTGTACTATGGAGTTTGATGTACAAGTTCCTATGTCTTTTTGGACTGGATAATAACTTCTCACTTCTTTGTAGGACTCTGGGGACTATCCCCTGACAGCATCAAGTCCATCCTGGAAGAAGTTCCAGGGCAGCTTTTGTGAGTTTGTGAGGACATTGGTCTGTCAGTGCCAGTATAGCCTCCTCTATGATGGCTTTCCTATGGATAACCTCATCTCTCTGCTCACTGGCCTCTCGGATTCCCAAGTTCGTGCCTTTCGTCACACTAGCACCCTGGCTGGTAAACATGCATTGTTTTGTGAGCTATCCTTTCTTCTCTGGTTCTGGGCCTCTATTGCCATCTGCAGCTTAGCTCTTTATTTCAATACCATACTGTTTGTGTGCAGTTTCTCAGTAGAATAAAGCAGAGTGGGTTGCAGCAACAATTTGTAGCCTTTTTTTTTTTTTTTTTTTTTTTTTTTTTTTTTTTTTTTTTTTTTTTTTTTTTTTTTTTTGTCTTTCTGAGATAGAGTCTCACTATGAAATGAGGCTGGACTTGAACTCATTTTGTAGCCCTGACTGGTCTCAAACTTGCAGTGATCCTTCTGCCTCAGGCTTCTGAGTGCTGGGATTACAGGCATGCACTACCATGCCCAGTCAGTTTCTAGCTTTAATTTGTTTTTCAACTGAGGGTTAAAAGAAGGCAAAAGAAAAAAAAAAAGCAGGGGGTGGGACAGGTAAGTCTTAAGACTTTAGGTTACTTTTAAATTTCATTTTCTCTGTCCTTTTTTCTTTCTTTTTTTAATTCATGAACCCTTCTCTGATTTAAGTAATGATTTCCTTGTGGTTTTCCTGATTTCAAGCCATGAAACTGATGACTTCCCTGGTAAGAGTTGCCCTCCAGTTGAGTCTGCACAGAGACAATAATCAGCGTCAGTATGAAGCTGAAAGAAACAAAGGACCAGAACAGAGAGCACCTGAGCGGTTGGAGAGCCTCTTGGAGAAAAGGAAAGAGGTGAGGAGTGCTCTGTGCTGCTTTCCTCTCTCAGCTTTCATCCTTGCTACCTGCAGACTACCTTACCAGGCTGTGACCCTTCTCTCTATAAGCATAGGCCCCAAAAGTTTTTCAGGTCAGAGTAATGGACTTAAGTGACTTACCAGACCCATCCTTTCAGGTCACTGTGTGCTTATCTTATTTCTAGAATGGGAGCTCAGAATCCTGTCTAGACTGAATTTATGGTTCTCATTATCTCTATTTTTATGCAGTTTCAGTTGTATATATTCCTCCTAATCAGAAGTGTTTAAGTGCTGTACCTACTTGTTATACAAGAGTTAAGGTTTTACCTTTATATTATATGTACAGTGTACAAGTTAGCATAGGAATAGTGAAAACTAGCCACTGACCATGGAAGCCAAGTTGTCAAGAAATGGGGAAAGTACAGGTCTAACTTTTGCTCCTTTATAAGATTTCTGTTCTAGTTAGCCAACAACTAGCTCCACGACCTTAAAGCAACTCTTTTAAAGCTTCAGCTTTCATTTCCATAAGACAATGGAGGCTCCAGGGCTATTGTGCCTCCCACACAAGGCCAGGAAGTAGTTGCCCTGAACCCTGAGATCACCTAGTGTCTGCACAGTTGGTGGACCTGAGATCTGAATTGACAGAGACCCAGGAAGAGAAAGTCGTGCTGGAGAAAGAAGTCCATGACCAGCTCTTACAGCTGCACTCCGTCCAGCTGCAGCTTCACACGAAAACGAAAACTGGCCCCAGTGTTGACTCCAGCACCATTAAGGCGAAGTTGGAAAGAGAGCTTGAAGCAAACAAAAAAGAAAAAGTGAAAGAAGCCCAACTGGAAGCTGAAGTGAAACTGTTGCGAAAAGAGAATGAGGCGCTAAGCAGACACATCACACATCACTGTTCTTCAGGCTGAGGTGTACGGGGCCAGGCTGGCGACCAAGTACCTGGACAAAGAGCTGTCTGGGAGGGTCCAGCAAATACAGTTACTAGGACGAGACATGAAGGGCCCTGCTCATGATAAGCTTTGGAACCAGCTAGAAGCTGAAATCCATTTGCACCGGCACAAGACTGTCATCAGAGCCTGCAGGGGACGGAATGACCTGAAGCGACCCATGCAGGCACCACCAGGCCACGATCAAGATTCCTTAAAGAAAAGCCAAGGAGTTGGTCCCATTAGAAAAGTCCTTCTTCTTAAGGAAGACCATGAAAGCCTTGGTATTTCAATTACAGGTGGAAAAGAGCACGGTGTTCCAATCCTCATCTCCAAGATTCACCCTGGGCAGCCTGCCGACAGGTGTGGAGGCCTGCATGTGGGGGATGCCATTCTGGCTGTCAACGGAGTTAACCTAAGGGACACAAAGCACAAAGAAACCGTCCATCCTCTCCCAGCAGAGGGGAGAGATTGAGTTTGAAGTAGTGTATGTGGCTCCCGAGGTGGACTCTGATGACGAGAACGTGGAGTATGAAGATGAGAGCAGCCATCGTTACCGTCTCTACCTGGATGAGCTGGAGGGCGGCGGCAACCCTGCTGCTACTTGCAAAGACGACAGTGGGGAGGTCAAAGTGTTCCCAGAGTATAAGAAGGCAGTCACTGAGGCCCAGGAGAATGGAGACCTGGGAACTTCAAGTGAGACTCCACTAGATGACACTGCTTCAAAATTCGATGATCTGCACAGCGGTCTGTACCATAAAAAGTCTTTCTGAGTGTCTGCATCTCCAGACAGGATTGCTCGTCGGGCTATTTGGAACTGGAAGCACTAGAGAGGACGGTGACAAAGACTATCCCAGGAAAGAGAGGCTGTTTTGTTGCCTAGAGAATGGCAGGTACCTCAGGGCTTCATGCAGGCAGTTCTAAATGCTCAACCCCTTCCTGTGGTACAGCACGATTAGCGATTGCATGTCAGGCAGTTTTGGTTTACCTGAAATTGTCAGCACCAAAGCATGTGTTTCCCAAAAGAATATTGTATTACTAGGCCCTTAAGTACCAAATGAAGCATTACTATTTTATTTGATTCCTTTGCTTATTTAGGAGTAGGACAGTGCCAACTAGAATTTTATTAAAAATAGACATTTAATTCCAGAGAGTAAGGAGTTCACATTATATATTTTGGAATGTTAACTGTGGTGTTTCAAAGGACAGAATTGATTCAGTGAATTTAGTCTGCACAATGCTGGGGAAAATGTAGACTTAATTTTTTTATTTAACTGAAAGAATGGTTTTAGGTTTTAAAAAAATTTATTGTGCACCATGATACCTTTTGGATTTTAAAGGAAATGGAGATGAGTGTAAAATACCTGTTCTCAATTATGTTGATCTGTATGTATGGTACTGGAGCATTACATTATTAATGTTTAGTCTCAAGTTTTTATTTTGGGGGACCGTAAAAAGTTTTGTTTTGAGTTGTTCATGAAGTTTATCTTGTAATATTCCTGGACATGGAGATAATTAATTGGAAGGGAAGGCTCACTTTTGTCATGTGTCATGAAGCGTACTGAGCTCACACAGCAGCTTTCTCTGGGCACCTGGCTTGCCAGTCACCTGCATAGCTGGAGGCTAAGGTGGGCAAGAGGAGGGAATGTCCTTGCTTGGTTTGATGCTTGGACTCTTGTGTGTGCAGCTGCAGGACGTGCATATGCTCGCCTCCCTTTGCCCCTTTGATCCCAGGGGCAAGGTTGGAGTCCTTCCTCCTTTTTGCTGTTCTGCATTGCATTTGAAGAGGTGGTAGTTTCTGCTTCTGTCACTGTTTCAAAGGGTGAAACATTTAAGGGCGTATTAAAGGAAGAAAGCCCATGAGGCTTTCAGGATATTATCAGTGTCTCGTTTCTAGTATTTAGATGTTATGTTGATAAAACATTTTCTTGTCTTTCCCAGATGCATTGTATATTTGTTCAAAGTTAAATATATAAACTGTATATACTTTATTTTATGATTTTGCTATTTATAAATTTATGTTTAAACAGTAACTCATTTAGCTTTCATTTTGGGTGGCTTTATTCATCTATATATCACCATGTTAATTTGTAACTAGAAATGCACTTCGTAGTGTATATTGTTACTGTTATTAAAATACTTTGTGTATAATATTGTCTCTGAGCAAGAGTTAGTATTTAAGGAACAAGCAAGTTATATATTCTGAACACATGAAACCATGCTGTTGTCTTCAAACCTAGCTAGTGGACTGACAATGGTATTTCTTCAGGGAAGATCCTTCCTGATTCCTTGGCATGTGTAAGATGTGCTCCTTTGGTTTTTAGGAAGTACATAGAAATCTGCAAAGAAGATTTTTGTGAGTTTGCTCTGTAAGTAGAAGGATTGTGGGAGATGGTTATGGCAGAAGTTCTTCTCAAGGCTGATGGCAGATGGAAAGTTTATATGCAGCTCTCCCCCTATTCGTTCCACTCATGTTTGCACACACACCTGGAGCTCTGTCACTGAGGTTGCTGTGAGCTCTGGTAGTGTCGGGGCCATCTTGCCCACTCGTGTTAGGATCCCTGTGGTGCCCGTGGGGACAAAGTAGTACTTACAGGGTTTTCCTGAAGGAACTGTATCAGTTGTGGTTCTTTGACATTTCTGGAAGGAAAACCCACATACGGCTGAGGCTTCTAGGAAAAAGCCAAACAAATAAGTAATCGTGAAGTAATGAAAGAAAAAAAATACACAGAAAAGCCATAGTTCGGAGAGTATCTAGTAGAAATATGTGTGTATATATAATTACATTTTACCTCAAATTCTCTTCTCCAATATTGCTGGTAGGAGTATGATGGAAATACAGTATAGCTGAAGCACCTGTAAGAAAGATGCACATTTTGGGGATGTTGGCAGTTACAATTGAAGTTACCAGAAGTTGTCACAGCTTGGTGCTGGTTGTTTTCTCTACCGCAGTGGGCTTACTTTTTCATATTTAGAAACATAAACATAGTGAGTCAGTGTGAAGTTACACATTACTTGACATTCTTTGCAATCTGCTGTTTGGCCTACCCAGCCTTTCTCTTAGGAGCGGCTTCATTTATGACAAATGTACTATATCAAGTTGAGCTTATTATTTTTTTATTATCCTGTAAATAAAGATGGCACCTCCTACATTAAAATGGTATTGATTTAAAAAAAAAAAAAGAAAGAAGAGCTTCAGCTTTTTTTTTCTTTAAAAAGTATAATTCTTTTTATGAATTTAAATGAGATGTTGAGAAATTGCTTAGTCTGGCACAAGGTAGGTATTTGCTTTGTTTCCCTTTAAACTTAGATCCTGGATGACATAAACCTTAGGAAATCTTTTATACTGATGAAAAAAAATTTACATAAAAATCCAACTTTATTGAACATAGGAATAGATGGACTTTCAAATGAATTATTTTTACTTTATGGTTATTATTTTTAATTGGCATTGCATGAAGATGCTTATCTATTATTTCAATTCTATATTCATAAACAAATACATTTAAATCTAGATAGATATTTGTGATTGGATTATTGCATGGTAGTCCCTGCTGTTTGCACTGCTGAAGCTGGCATCTACTCTATAGCAAATTTGAAGCATAAACACAAATTTGAATTTTATACAAAAATTCAATTTTAGTCTTATTATATTAGTGGGAGCTGACATCTGTAACTTTCAGGCAAGCATATACTTGTGTTTTCTACCTCCTAGATGAACAAAAATAAATACAATGCATTGTTTTCCTTAGGTAAAATTGCTTTTTATATTTCAATGAGAATACCATGTAACCCTTACATAAACAAAATGACCAGAATACTAATGAAACTATCTTTGGAGGAAGTACTTAATATGCATCTTATTTAAATAAATCCTTCAGTAAGAAATGGAGAATTCGCTGCCTTTAGTTTGAAGGCTTTGTAACTTTCTGTCAAATTTCTATGTGCAGCTCACCAACATTCCCTTATTGGAAATACAAGTATTTCTGAACCATAGTTTTCAAAAGGACTTTAAAGTCTTAAAATTCTGAATCTCCTTTGGCTTGCTTTTCTCTTGAATGCACCCAGCTCTATTAATGGTTTGCTTCATGTCATCATCTCCGTCTTCATAAACCTTCTATAAAGTATTTATTAATCCCTCACTAGGATCTGTTTCGGCATCATAGGATGGCTTTTCTTTTTCTTTGCACTCTTTCTCAAACTGAGTTAAGTATTCCCACCGAATGTTCTCTTCTTTCTTTCTACGCAAATAAAAACTGTATCAGTCTTGACTTTTTTTGAACTGCTTTCCTCTGAGATGGGTTTCAAGAGGTTGTTCACAATCATAGAGTAATTCTTTCCATTTAGACTTTCTGATTAAAATTTAAATAGCTGTATCTATCATGACTCTGAAGTTTCCTCCCTTCTCTCTGCTAGTATCTGAGACTCCCTTGTCAGGAAGTTTCCAGGACACATCACATTTGTTTCTTCAGCCCTCATAAAAGATCTTTTCTGTCCTATACCATTATGGAAGGAAACTTTCTATTCCTTCATCTTCTTTTGCTATTTTTCACTCTCAGAATGATCTCAATGGCCTGTATATTTTAATTCACAGTTATCTGTATTAACTTACAGTTATCTGTGGGCTTTCTATTGCTTCAGTTAGTCATGGTCAACAAGGGTCTAAAAATACATATAGTTTAGATATTTTGAGAGAAGCCACATTAACGTAAGTATATTGTTACAGTTTTATATTGTCAAACTGTTACTGAACCTCATTGACAATGTAAATGGAGGCTTAAGAAATACAACCGTGTGTGCAGTGCATTTTAGAAATTTTCAGATTTTGGATTTCCAGAGTTTATTTGCTCAGTCAGTAAAGTGTATTCTAAAATCTGAAAAATTCTGAAGTA
Organism: Ctenomys sociabilis; assembly: GCA_004027165.1. Lineage (NCBI taxonomy): Eukaryota > Metazoa > Chordata > Mammalia > Rodentia > Ctenomyidae > Ctenomys > Ctenomys sociabilis. Next base: position 39,822 of record PVKA01009805.1, read on the forward strand.
TTTGTCCCAAACATTTCAGATGAGGGATACCCAACTTATGTGTGTGTTGTGTAAGTATAAGCTTTAGTATTATGTATAGTTTTAGGCATCTACTGTGAATGTGGAGATGTGGGGGTATATTAGAATATATCCTCTTTGGATAAGAGGGATTAATGTATAGTAGTACAGTTCTGTTTTGTCTTCTCAACTTTTGAATGATTCTTATCATTCTGTCTTTGCTATTTTTCCCTTCCACTCATAATGTTTTTTCCTCCATTTATAGAGTATATGTAAGGCCTTGAATTTTCCTTCATTCTGTTTCTCTGTGATCTCCTAAATATTTCCTTTTTCCTTAATAGGCAAATGAATCCTTTTGCTACCTGGCTTCTATCCCCATCTCTTTATGAGTTTACTTTTCAAATCTGTGACTTTTTTAAGTCCTGTTCTTTTCCAACATCTCTCTTCTCTAGACTTCTGTAGAACTTGGTACTGATCATCTAGTTTCTCCCCTTCTTTCCTTCCATTTTCTTTTTTTTTTTTCCATTTTCTTTATTGTGAAACATTTCAGACATTTAGAAAAACAGATACACTTGGTATACTGGTTACCATATAAATATCTAGTTTTTAACAACTGGTATTTTTCACTTTTTTAATGCTTCATTATAGTAAATTATGGACCATTTAGTCCTTCAATCTTAAATGTTTAAGTATGTCCTCTAAAAATTAACATATCCATGTATAATTTCAGTGCCATTTTCATACCAAAAAAATAACGATTCCTTAATATTTCCTAATTCCAATTCATAATTAAATTTCTCCTTTTGTCCCCCAGATGCCTTTTATAAATCTGATTAATTCCAACCAGAATCTTAATAAGAACTATGCATTGCATACATGGTTGTATTTCTTAAGCCTCTTTTATTTATTTATTTTTAAAAGACTGTGTGGTTCAGGCTACCTTTGAACTTACTATGTAGCCTAACCTGGTCTTGAATTAGCAGCAACCCTCTGGCCTCAGCCTCTGGAATGCTGAGATTATAGGTGTGCACTACCACATCCAGTCTCTTCTAATCTTTTTTTTTTTTTTTGCTGAATCGGGGATTGAACTCAGGCCCTTGTGCTTGCCAGGGAAGCACTTACTCCACTGAGCCGTCTCCCCAGTCCCCTCTTTTAATCTTATATGAAATATCTTCCTCCTCATTTTCCTCCAACATATTGACTTAGCAAAGATATTGAGCCTTTTCGTTCTTACATTTTTGCTTGACATTATTCATTTAATCCAGGGTTTCCTAGTAATGGCACTGTTGACATTGCTGTCCTTGTAGAATGTTTAACAGCATTTGTTACCTCTGCTGGAGCCAGTAGTACCTGCTACCTACTCCAATTATGACAATCAAAAATATTTTTAGGTATTATAAAATGTCCTCTGGTGAGTAAAAATGGCCCAGATAAGAACTGCATATATAAATTCCTGCCTTTTGGCCAGAACTGCCATCTTCCAGTAATTTGCCAAAATGACTAACACAAAGGGCAAGAGGAGGGGAACCTGGTATATGTTTTCCAGGCCTTTTAGAAAACATGGGGTTGTTCTTGGCCACTTACATGCGAATCTACAAAAAGGGTGATATTGTAGACATCAAGGGAATGGGTACTGTGCAAAAAAGGAATGCCTCACAAATGTTACCATGGCAAAACTGGCAGAGTACATTACCCAGCATGCTGTTGGCATTGTTGTAAACAAGCAAGTTAAGGGCAAGATACTTGCCGAGAGGATTAATGTTGCGTATTGAGCATATTAAACACTCAAAAAGTTGTGATAGTTTCCTGAAACGTGTCAAGGAAAATGATCAGAAAAAGAAGGAAGCCAAAGAGGTTCAACTGAAGCGCCCGCCTGCCCCTCCCCGAGAAGCACACTTTGTGAGGACCAATGGAAAGGAACCTGAGCTGTTGGAACACATTCCCTAGGAATTCATGGCATGAACTGGGGGTGTTGCTTTGCCATTCAGTACCTAATTGGCAGCTTAGGTGTTCTAGGTTCCATGTAAAAATAAAATCATCCTGTATTGTAAGGGTGGATTTCTTAGTTGAATAAGTATGTGGTGCCTTCTTACCTCAGAAATATTTGCAGCAGATGTTCATTGTACCTAGTAATTGTGTGTAGTCCGTACTCTCCAGTGTTTTCTTGCTGAAAGATTGCTGAGGTATTGTGCAGGTGTATGCCCAAATAATCAAATATTTATAAAATATTTATATTGGCTTGAATATCCTATAAATCATCATGGGGAAAAGATGTATCAAATTAAAGCAAGTCTCTTCAGAAATAAATGTAAGTCCATTTCAGTTAAATAAATTGTTTAAAGCAAAAAAAAAAAAAATCCTGATTTTTTTTTTTGCTAGTTGTGCCACTTTTATCAAAACACATTTATTGAACATCATTTTCCTTATTACTATTAGTCAAAAATATTTATACTATCAGGGCTTCTAAGTAGAATAACCTTATACACAAGGGGATATTATTTTTATCAAACTGAAATAAACCTCTGAGACATTAGTTGACTGTACCACTTCTAAAATAAAATTTAAAAGGGAACATTGAATTTGGAGGTTCACACTATTAATAAGATAAAAATGGAAGTAGTACGTTTCTGTATCTTTTGTGACTTTATGCTGATGGGATACAAGAGGTTGATCTGTTCTTCTCTGTCCTTCAGCTCCAGGAGCATCAAGAGGAGATTGAGGGGATGATGAATGCTATCTTCAGGGGAGTATTTGTTCATAGGTACAGGTGAGTTAATAGGCTCCTTTCACTGGAGCAGCTTCTCGTTGGCTGTGGAGTCTCTAGATATGGCAAGGCCCCTCTGTAACCCTGATTTATTTGGTTAGTCCTAGAACTAATACAGCTGGAATAAAAACTCTTAAAAATGAATATAATGCACATTAAGGTTTAATTTATCCCCATCTACAAAGGATCTTGTACGCTCTTCTAGAAGAAAAAATGAGAATTTAAGGCATTGCTGAGTATTCTGCTCCATTTTTTTCTCAGGATCTAGCCAATCCTATCCTTTATCTTTCTGAGGCTGGAAAATTGAAGGAACAAAAAAAATAGGTTTTTTGAGGTGTTTGTGTGGCTCAACAAATCTTTTCCTAATGCAGCTTCCTTGTTTCACTGTGCTAAGGGAAAAGAGCTTTATACTGTTTAAAAAA
>PVKA01009805.1:43104-66983 GCA_004027165.1 Ctenomys sociabilis
AAAAAAAAAAAAAAAAAAAAAAAAAAAAAAAAAAAAAAAAAAAAAAAAAAAAAAAAAAAAAAAGACAAAAAAAAAAATAGAATTGGGCTGGGCATGGTGGCACACACCTGTAATTCTAGCATTCTGGAGACTGAGGCAGGAAGATCACCACAGTTGCAAGGCCAGTCTGGCATGCATAGTGAGATTGTCTCAAAAAGTGGCAAGGGGGTAGAATTAACTTTAACAGAATTTATAGTAGTTTTTCACTTTTATCTAGATTTCAGCTTCTACCTTTTGAAATCTTATAACTAATGTAATCTTTTTTTTTTTTTTTTTAGTATTTAAAACAGGGTGTACAGTGTGTACAGGGTCTCACAGCATAGATTGGAACTCTGAGGGATCCTCCTTTTACAGCCTCCCAAGTGCTGGGATTACAGGCATGTGCCAACATGCTCAGTCTCAATCACCATCTCAGCATGCCCTGGGGTGGGGCTGGCACAGCAGGCCTGGGAATGGAACTCCTTAGTCTTTTCTTGAAGTGAAATTAAAACACATACTTGCAGTCAATAGTTACATGAACTTTCAAAATCAGTTTGTTTTTTTTTTAAGAGGTATGAAAGACAAGATTGTACAAGGCTGGTCCAACTAAAATATTGTTTACATTGGGAAGAAATGAAAGTCATGATAGATGGTGTCCAACAAGAAAATAAGTTCTAAGGCATGGTGGTGTACACTTTAATCATAGCACTGTGGGAGGCTGACACAGTTTTTCATTAAAAACTTAATGAAACCCTGTCTCAAAATGAAAAATTGAAAAAGTGCTGGAGTTATAGTTTAGTGAAGGTCCTGGGTTTAATCCCCAGAATCACATAATTCTTCAGTGCACATCATACTCATAGAAACATCACCCTGAATTCCATTAATGTGTACATTTAATATGTTAATAAAAGTTATACAAAAAAATTCTTTAAGGAAAGAGGACTACTTAGTAGGATGGGAATGAGTTTGGAGAGAAAGAAATAGTTTATGTCTCTATCCAGAGACATCCTTCCTGAAATCCGAGCTATCTGCATTGAGGAGATTGGATGTTGGATGCAAAGCTACAGTTCGTCCTTCCTCACTGACAGCTATTTAAAGTATATTGGCTGGACCCTGCATGATAAGGTGAGAGCCAGGTCAGTCTCTGTTTACCTGTTCCCCTCACTGTCTCTACTCAATGACACTTCAGCCTTTCCTGGTCTGGCCACTTAGGCATTTCACAATATGAACAATGATCAAGTCCTGAAAGCATGAACCTTGAAACTCCCCCCATACTGGGAATGGTAGGATAAGGTAGAGGAGGGAAAGACATATACAGGAGATGAAATGCCTTCAAAGCTGAGAAACAGAAAGAAAACATTCCCCATTAAAAAGCAAAACATTCATTGTTGGATTGGTGATAATACAGATACTGACTGGTAGCCAGAGAGCCTTTCTCTCATGCTTAATTCTGTGATTTCATTTGTGTTTTGAATCAGAGGTTAGCTGTTTATATCTCTTCCATCTCAGAAGTTTCCATGTTGAGAGCACCTAGACCTAGAATGAGGAATCTGCAAGAAGTATACAGAAGCTCAATGAGATGAGTGGTGGGTCAGGGTCATGTTCCCTTCTCATATTTGTCCCTCCTTGACAGAACCGGGATGTCCGTCTGACATGCCTGAAAGCTCTGCAAGGGTTGTACAGCAAACCAGAGTTGACTGCTCGCCTGGAACTGTTCACAAGCCGCTTCAAGGTATGATGGGGACAGTGCTCCTGTACTTGGCTTCTTACATTGAGGGTTCCCTTTCCCCACTGCGTTTCTTTTCTTTCTTTGCTGTTGCTCTATCCCTGCATCCTCTCTTCAGAGTCTCAAATCATAGGAGAATGTGATTTTTTACAATGGTTTCAGTGAGGTACAGAGTGATGCTCTCCCAACAGGACCGGATGGTTTCCATGGTCATGGACAGAGAGTACGATGTCGCAGTGGAGGCCATCAGGTTGTTGATTCTGATCCTGAGGTGAGTTTTTGACAAGTGGGGAGGTATCACGTCAGCCTTACCAACGTCAGGCAGGATCTGTCAGAGTCCTGTCCCCAACTATCACAGATTAATTCTTATGTGTGGGTTGAAGACAGAGATCACATCCAAGTTATGGGATCTCAAGGGGGAAGTTTTCTTGTCTCTTCTAACTCTTCACACTCCTTTGTCCTCCACTCTTCATTTAAAAGTCCTCTGTGAGTCATGTCCTTGTTTTTGCTTCAAACCCTGATTGTTCTGGAAGACAGCATCCATATCCACCTGCTCTTCCTCCTTTTTTTTCTTGTCAAGAACATCTGTCTCTGTCTGTCTGTCTGTCTGTCTGTCTGTCTGTCTGTCTGTCTGTCTGTCTCTCTCTCTCTCTCTCTCTCTCTCTCTCTCTCTCTCTCTCTCTCTCTCTCTCATGCAGTACTGGGGATTGAACTCAGGACCTTGTGCTTGCCAGGCAAGCACTTACTCTATTAATCAATCTCCCCTGCCCAAAAAATTCAGAAGGAATTTCTTTTTTTGGCTGCTTGGCAGGAACATGGAAGGCGTGCTGACCAGTGCAGACTGCGAGAGCATCTACCCTGTTGTGTATGCTTCTAATCGCGCCCTGGCTGCTGCCGCAGGGGAGTTTCTGTACTGGAAGTGAGTGGGGCTTCTTGTGTATCTTTTTTACATCCTTTTTTTTCTCTCTCATCCACTGGTACTCTGCCTAGGATTCCTGAAACCTAATAAAGTCTGTCTTGGGGTCCTCTTTCCTCTATTCTGCATTTTTTCCCTTTGTTCTTTGGACCTTTTTTTCTTCTGTGGTGGTTCCTTTTGTTTATCCCACCAGGCTCTTCTACCCTGAAGTTGAGATGAGAGGAATGGGTGGCAGAGAGAGACACCGGAGTCCACATGCCCAGAGAACTTTCTTCCACCTTCTTCTGTACTTCTTTATGGAGAGTGAGGTGACATGCACAGGGAATGTGTAGCTGTTGTGCATAAAATCTTTTTGTAGAGGAGGAAGGGTGGGCACTGAGAAAAAAAGTGTTTATCAGCAACTACTTCCTCCTGGAGTAGGGCTTTTTATTTTATGGGTGGTTTCTTTTGATGGTACTAGGGCTTAAACTTGGGGCATTTGCACTGAGCTGCAAAAGTTGCCAGTCCTTTTTCTGAGACAGGATATTGATAAGTTGCTAATTTGTCCAGAGTGGGCTCTTGCAACCCTCCTACACAAGTTTTCCAGTTCTGTAGCAGTTTTATGTGGCACCATTAATTCACCTAGTACCTTTTCCACAGCTCCATGACCATGCTGCTTACCTAGTAGACAGCCTGTGGGACTGTGCAGGGCCTCATCTAAAGGACTGGGAGAGTCTTACAAGCCTGCTGCTGGAGAAGGACCAGAGTGCGTGCCACATGGTAGCCATGAATGGGGACCTTTCACCTCCTAGTGTAAAACTACACTTGTGAAAAGCATCAGAGATGGCTTGGGGCAGAAGAGGACTTGGAGAGTTACTGATTTGTGACTCTGTCTTTATTCCTCCTGCCAACCTAGGCATGAGTGACATACAGGAGAACACGCTGATAGAAATCCTTGTGTCCAGTGCCCGGCAAGCTGTGGAGTGTCACCCACCTGTGGGGCGAGTCACTGGGAGGAAGGTAGGACATGAAAGGCAGGCTGGGTAAGTTAGCAGTACTGAAGCCACATAATGTCTATTCTCTTTCTGAGGTCCTGGGTTAGGGCATTCCGTCTCCCTTTTCTAAAATTCCATCTCCAGAAAAAGAGAAACATGAAAGGAACTGCTGAATTCTATTTCCTTACTGGGAAGAGATCATGGGGAGGAGAGGTATACAGATATAACTGCTGGACCCAGTGTTTCTCCCTACTAACCCTGACCCCCAAGTGACTAATTCCAGGGCTTATCTGCTAAAGAACGCAAGATCCAAGCTGATGACAAGGTGAAGCTAACTGAACACCTCATCCCCCTACTGCCCCAGCTCCTGGCCAAGGTAGAGCAAGAGTGGGTTCTAGTGTGAGTGTGTGAAAGGAAATGGCTCCTAATGGGAGGAATTAGCATCCTGTTTGCTAATAAATAAGGCTCCCTCTCCATCACCACAGTTCTCGGCTGATGCAGAGAAGGTTGCTCCCCTGCTCCAGCTCCTCAACTACTTTGACCTCAACATCTACTGCACTAGACGCTTGGAGAAGGTGAGGCAGGAAAATCTATTCTTTATACTTCACTGCTCCCTCTTGAGGGCCAAGAGTTCTAGTATCTGCTTCTGTATTAGAACCTGGGTACTGGAAGAAATGAAAAGTCCTTCCTCTTGTAGGCATCTTATTCTTTAAGTTTACTATTTTTGTCTCTATTTCTCACCTCTCCACTGTCTTCTGCCACCGCTTTCCCTCTCAGCACCTGGAGTTGCTCTTGCAACAACTCCAAGAAGTGGTGGTGAAACACACAGAGGCCCCAGTGCTTGAGGCTAGTGCACAAGCCCTTTATCTGCTCTGTAAGCCCGAGTTCACTTTCTTCAGCCGGGTAGACTTTGCTCGCAGCCAACTAATGGACCTGTTGACTGACCGTTTCCAGCAAGAAGTTGAGGAGCTGCTGCAGGTAGGAGCTCAGGCACATGGTGGAACACCACAAACAAGAGTGGGAGAAGGATATGGGATACCATGGGTCAATGCTCTCTTGGGACAGTCCTCCTGTGGGCTTTCTTTCTTCCTCAGTCATCCTTCATAGATGAGGATGAAGCATACAGTCTGGCAGCTACTTTGAAGCGTCTCTCTGCCTTTTACAAGTGAGCATCTCCCCTCTGCTCCATTGCCTATTACCCCTGGTGCCTGTGGAGTTGATTCTCTTTGTTTTTTTCCAACATAATGTCTCCTTTTCTCCCACAGTGCTCACGATCTGACTCGTTGGGAGCTCTATGATCCATGTTACCGTCTCCTCCAGAAGGCTGTGGATGTGGGACAGATTCCTCACCAGGCAGGTAGACAGGTTGGATGGAGATGGGGCAGGAGAGGTGCTCTTATGGGCCTGGATCCCAGATGCCCATCTCTAAGGCAGGCCCAGTTCCCTGGGTGTGGAGTAGATGTATGGATGAAGATCAGGTAGCATCATTCCTTCTACACCTTTCTTGGGAGGCAGATCATATTTTAGTGCCTGAAAAGATAGTTCTTGGGTTTCCTTAGAGATAAAATGGACACTGAGGGATTCTAGGAGGCTGAGTACACTAGGGTTACTTCTCTAGGATAGAAGCCTCTGAATATTGTGCCAAATGTTCTTTTCTGCCAGAAAAGGAATTGGGTTTCCCAGTCTCTTTTTCTCTCTTCACTATTGTATAGAGAGATGCAATGGTGGATGTATGTGTCAGCCTCTCTGTCTCTCCCCTCCTCCTTTGTGCCTTACTCTTTCATTTTCTCTCTCACTTCATGCCCGTCATTTTACTGACTCAAACTTGTTTTTCTCATATTTTGTGGTCATAGGTGATCTTGCCAGCCTTGACTCTTGTCTACTTTTCCATTCTCTGGACACTAACTCACATTTCACTGTCAGGTGGTTCTCAGGTGAGTATAGGTCTAAGGAGGGGGATGAGGGAGGAGCCAATATCTTTATATTCCTGCAAGCTTCTGTTTCCACAGAAGCAGTTGCTGAATCTGAAGGGTAGGATTGTGGCTGTCTGTGAACTCTGCCAAAATTGTCTCTCTCATGTAGATCTAGAGATCCAGGAGCAGGTAAGCACTGTTTCAAGTGGGAGCAAGGAGGGGAATTATCCTCTTGGTTTATGGAGACCTTGTTCCACAGGGAAGTGAGCTGTGCAGTTCTAATCTTAGCAAGTACTCTATTTTGTTGTACTCATCCTGTTTATTTTTTCTTCCCCCGACAGGCTTTTGTTTTATTGAGTGATCTGCTTCTCATCTTCAGCCCTCAGATGATAGCAGGGGGACGAGATTTCCTTAGGCCCCTTGTCTTTTTACCGGAAGCTACTCTCCAGTCTGAGTTAGCCAGTTTCCTCATGGACCACGTCTTCCTTCAGTCTGAAGACCTGGGCAGTGGTACTGGACTCCTAAGCCTATGGCAAAGGAAGGGCTTGGGACTGGACCTGGCTCAAGAAATTAGAGCAGAGGCCTAAGGCTGTGTTTGCATTCTGCTTTTATGACCCAGGTCAGACCCAAGATGATCATATGCAGATAGAGCAGCTACACCAGCGCCGCCGCCTCCTGGCTGGGTTCTGCAAGCTGTTGCTCTATGGAGTACTGGAGCTGGATGCAGCCTCAGATGTTTTCAAACATTACAACAAGGTACTATACAAGCCCCGCAGACACAAAGGAGAGGGAACCAAGTAGAGCAAAGCCTTGAGTTCAAACATAATGTCTTAGGAAGTGAGGTATCTTATGGAATCAGGTGTAAAGTAGAAAGAAGGAAGAGGGAATAGCAGTAGGAGTTTAGGAAGATGCCTTTATAGGAAATATAGAAAAAAAGATAAGAAATTTGTATTTGTTGGATAGCAGATTATTTTTCCTGCCTGAAAAGTGGTTTTTCTTCAAACGCAGTCTACAGACTGGAATAATAGAAGAAGGAACCAAAAAAGAGTGGAAGGAAGGCTCAGTCGTCACAGGATACATAGATTGTTAACTCCATCCCACAACTGGGCTCACTTCCATTACTGAGCTCCTCCTGTATACCCAGCCTAGGCACAGTGGATGCAATGAACAGAGCACAAGCTCTGCTCCATAGAGTTTCCTTCTGATGAGGAAAGATGTACAGACTTCAGTGTTGGCTGAGAGTGGGCACTGGCACTCCTCTAATCAGAGTTTCTTCTGTGACTTTTTAATATAAACTGATTTCTTAGGCTCTGCACCTATTGGATAAAGATAAGGGTTAGTGTGAGTTATTTAATGCTTAGATTGATGTTTTCCTTCCTCTGGCTCTTAGGGATTTAAAGAAAAACCAGTCTCTCCTTACAGTCAACCTTTTCCATTTCTCTTCCCTTAGTTCTATAATGACTATGGTGACATTATCAAGGAAACATTGACTAGAGCAAGGCAGATTGACCGAAGCCATTGTTCCAGGATCTTGCTGCTGAGTCTCAAGCAGGTATTCACTTGTGCCCAGAGGGCCTCAGACTTATCAGGGTCCTCCCAATTCTTTTTATTATTTTTTCCCTCAGCTTTTAGGATATAAGATCCTTAAGAGCAAAAACTTTCTTGGTTTAACTATTTTGTATGAAAGGCTTCTTCATTCCTAGGAGACCTCTAGAAAGGCTGTATCTAAAAGGGTATTTTTTTTAAAGTCAGCTTTGAGTGAAGACTTAGGGGCAACAACAATGAAGTGACAGGGAACTGTCCCCTGGCAGCCTCCTTCAGTTACTACAGATGTACTTTTTATAGAGCAGGACTACAGATTACCTATGTTGCAGGGGGTCAGGGATTAGGGTAGTGCCCTAGGAGGAAAGATATAAAATTGATGGCATTCCAAGGCCTCTGGAATTTCTGAGTAGAGAAGGGGATGCCATGTTTCTCTAGTGTTGCCTGTTCCTCCCTTCCCCAACTTGCCACATCTTCTGGACACAGCTATACACAGAACTGCTTCAGGAGCAGGGACCCCAGGGTCTAAGTGAATTGCCAGCCTTCATGGACATGAGGGACCTAGCCCGGAGGTTTGCCTTGAGCTTTGGACCCCAGCAACTGCAGAACCGTGACATTTTGGTCAAGCTGCACAAGTGAGGAAGCAGTGGTTGGGGGCTGGGTTCAGGGAGGGCTAGGTATGAGGTCATGAAGGGAGGGTAACACAAAAAGAATTAAAAGTTAGGTTGGGGAGGGTTGCTGTCAGAGACAGGTGGGGAACAGGAGAATATGCTTGAACAGGATATTCCAGCCCTGGGAGGGAAGGGGAAAGGGATAGGGATAGAGGACTATCTTCCTAAAATGATTCTGTCCAACCTAAGGGAAGGCATCAAGTTCTCCTTGTCTGAGCTTTCTCCAGCTGGTTCCTCTGATGTGCTCCCAAATCTGGCATTCTTGGAGCTCCTTTCAGAGTTCTCTCCCCGCCTTTTTCATCAAGACAAGAAGCTACTGTAAGTTTGTGGATGAGTAGAGATAAGGATTACAAAACGGCCTGGGGAGGGATCTGGTAGTCACTTCAGCCTCTCTGCTCCATGTCCCTTAGATTGACCTATCTGGAAAAGTGCCTACAGCGTATCCCCCAGACACCTGGTGGATCTCCCTGGGGTCCACTCACTACTTACCGCCGCTCCCTCAACCCTGTAGAGAGCACAGCAGAGGCCAGTCCTCAGGGCCCCTCCCGCTCTAAGAAGAGGCGCATTGAAGGTAGGTTCTGGGGGTAGGCATTAGCATGCTTAGCATGGTGGGACTTGAGTCTACCTTATTTCTGTCAAATACTTCATTATGCATCAACTAGAATTAATGATACTTTGCTTCAAGGTTTAGCTAGGTAACTAAATATAGCAAACCTATATGAAAAACAAAATACACTAGAATAAAACCAGAAATTAAGCCAAGAAATCTTTAATTTGAAATCTTCCCAACACCCTGTGTTCCATTTTTTTTCAAGATTTTTATACCACCTTTGTGATCTTTTTAATCTTCTGATTAGGATCTACCTTAAAATTTACAGTTTTTTCCTTTGATTTTTTTAGAACAGCATCATATTAAGTGATAATATCCTAGAATGACTTCAATATATTATTTTCTACTATGCATTTTAAATAGGACTGTTTCAATATTACCGGTTCACTGAGATGTAATTCACACACCATAAAAATTTCAAGTATATACATTAATGGCTTTTTGTATATTCACTCAGCTGTGCAGCCATTACCACTATCTACTGTTAGAATACTTTTCATCACTGCAGAAGAAAGTGTGTACTAAAAAAAAGAAAGCATGTACTACCTGTTAGCAGTCATTTTGCATTCTCATCCTCCCAGCCTTAGTGGTGTATCACTAATTTTCCTATCTCTGAATTTGCCTGATTTAGACACATTATCTAAATGGAACCATATAGCCAGGTGTGGTGGTGCATACCTGTAATCCCAGCACTCGGGAGGTTAAAGCAGGAGAATTTCTGCAAGTTCAAGCCCAGCCTGGACTATACAATGAGACCCTGTCTCAAAGAAAACAAACCAAAAGAACCATATAATTGTGGCTTTGTGTGTCTGATTTCTTTTACTTAGCATGTTTTCAAGGTTTATCCATGTTTTAACATGTATCAGTACCTCACTTTTATAGCAGAATATATTCCATTGTGTGGCTGTACTATATCTTTCTTTATCCATTCATCAACTGATTGACATTCCAATTGTTTCCATTTCTTGACAGTTAAGAATGGCGATGTTAAGGTTCATGCATGAGTTTTGGAGTGAGCATCTGTTTTCAGTTCTCAGTAAATACCTAGGAGAGGAATTGATGGGTCATATAGTAGCAACTCTTGTTTAGCTTTTTTAAAAAATGTATTTGGTACAGGGTCTCTCGGACTGTAAGTGATCCTCCTGTTTTAAGCCTCTTTAGCACTGAGATTACAGGCATGAGCCACCACACCTGGTCTCGGTGGCTGCCTCAGCACACTCAGGGGCTGGGTCCATGCAGCATGTGGTGCCAGGGATGGAACCCCATCCATGCCCTTGCCTAAGCAGTCTGTTGGGCTATCTTGCCAGCCCTTGTTTAGCTTTCTGATGAACTGCCAAACTTGTTCCAGAGTGCTTATACCACTTAACCAGGATTGGTGAGCTCCAGTCCAGATTCTCTACTTCATGACCAGTACCTCCTTACCAGCACTTGTTACTATCTTTTAAAATTTTATCCATCTCCTAGTGACTAAAATCATAGCTTAAATTTTCATTTGTATCTGACTAATGGTATTCTTTTCATATTCAGGCATATGTAAATTTTTTTCTTATATTTTGTGAATTTTCTTTATCTCTCTCTTTTTTTTTTTTAACTTTAGGAAAGGGCCTATAGCGTATTCAGGGTCACACTACTTGATCAGACTTGTAGTGATCTGCCTGTTTACAGCCTCCCAAGAGCTATGCCCAGTCTCAATTACCATCTCAGTGTGCCCTGGGGGTGGGGTCAGCACGGCAGGCCCTGAGATCAAACCCCTAGCCCCTGAACCTGCTTACAGACACTTTAATCCACTGAACTATTTGGCTGGCTCTATTTTGTGAATTTTCATGTTGACATTATCTTTTGAAACACAAAGATTTTATTTTATTTTATTTTATTTTTTTGGTCTTTGAGACAGGGTCTTCTTGTGCAGTGCAGGCTGACTTTGAGCTCACTTTATAGCCCAGACTTGTCTCAGACTCCCAGTGATCCTTCTGCCTCAGCCTCCTGAGAGCTGGGATTACAGGTGTGTACCACCACATCTGGCAAAGATCTTCATTTTGATAAAATCCAGTATACCTACTTTTCCTTTTGTTGCTTGTGCTGCTGTTGTCCTTCTTTAAGAAAACTGCCCTATCCAAAGATGTCAAATATGTATTACATTTTCTTAAAGGTCTTCTTTGTAGTCTTGGCTCATAGATTTTTTTTTTTTTTTTTTTTTTTTTTTTTTTTTTTTTTTTTTTTTTTTTTTTTTTTTTTTTTTTTTTTTTTTTTTTTTGTCTTTTTGAGATAGGGTCTCAGTGTGTAGTTCAAGCTGGCCTTAAACTCACTTTGTAGCTCAGGCTGATCTCACACCCACAACAATCCTCCTGCCTCAGCCTCCCGAGTGCTGGGATTACAGGCATGTGCCACCACACCCAGCCAGCTCATAGATTTAGATCTGTGAATCATTTTTAGTTAATTTTTATATAGGGTGTGATTTATTTTAGCCTTATGTACACCACCTACAATTTTATCTGCTTCCACTACGAAACTGCTTTAGTCAAGTAACAGACAAATGTTTATTAAGCACCTGCTAAGTACAAGATGATGTGTTTAGTGTGTTAGAGGTCATGGAGGCTTCTTAACACATTCATGACAGGCTTCAATTTGTGTCTCCCTGCCAGGCGGATTGAACCACCAGTAATACATGCATAACTGTCTCCTTGGGCAGCTTCTTATTAATTATATTAGGAAAAGGTCAGTAAAAGGGATTTGATCCATTTGTACCACCAGTAGTATAAGCTGCCAAATGGGACAGTCATGCATTTCCTGCCCATGGTTCAAACTGGCAGGAACATGTTAATCAACTTTCCATCTAATTAAAGAAGAAAATACATGTAGAAAAAAATCTAAATTGTGAATACTTGCTAATATGATACCACCAAAGGGTTTGTCCAAATGAATGCCATAGAATTCAGAAAGGAAAGGTATCACTTGTAGTCAATTTATGAAAGCTTTACCAAGAAGGTAAATAGTTTAAGCTGAAGCATTAAAAATGAGTGAAATAGATACTTCAGTATCTCTTGTAAAACTGTGTAGTGAGTTGCTCTTGGACAAGGTCCAGATACAATCTACAAGCCTTATACTGTAGTAGATGGGACTGAACATTCAGTAGAATTCTGTTCATTTTTGAGATGAAACAGAATGATGGCATATAAATTTCTGTTCTATTTTTCTTAACCTTTCCTTACTAAATCCTGGCCAGGTCTTAAAAATTAAATAGAGTTGACAGGTCCCTGGTCAATCTTCCATGTACATCTACTTCCTCACAGGTCCCAGCAAGCATCAGGGAGCAGATCAGGAAGAAAGCCTGCAGCTTAGTAGTATCCCACCAACACCTACCCTCACCTCCACTGCTGTGAAGAACAAGCAGCCCCTTGGAGTGCTAGGAGAAGCCAAAGAAGATGGCCTGGAATCAGAGTTCACCCACAGGTCAGGTTAGGAGGAGACTGGTCCCAGGTTAGATGGTACTCTTTATTTTCCTTAGGCATACCCCCTTGTTCCAGTGCTTCTCTTAACACTATTTTCTTCTCTAGTATTTTTTTTTCAGAACCAGGGACTGAACTCAGGTCCTTGCATTTGCCAGGGAAGCACTTATTCCACTGAGCCATCTTCCCTGCCCCATTTTCTTTACAGTGTCTCTCTTGCCTTACACTGAGCTTTTCTCGCCTTAATGCCTCTTTTTTAAAAAAAAATCTTTTACTGTTTTATTCCTTGTCACTAATCCTTTCTTTCTCAACAGTCGGCTCTTCTCAGGTACCCAGGGGCCAAGGTTCTCAGGTGCGCAGCATTTCCAGACTCCATGCAAACCTTCAGGGCCTGGTCTAGACAGCAAGCTGACCCGGTGAGCTTTTTTTCATCATCTTCTGTCTTCACTTCCCACATGTCACTCTTCATGAGGCAGTTGTCATTTGACCCAGTCCTTCTCTTCCAGCCTGATTTTTGGACCAATAGTCCCAGAACACTTGCAGTGTAATCTGAAGCCCTAGAATGCATAGAGGCAGAGTAGGAACCTAGAACTTATTTTCTGCTCTACTTCCTTCCCACCTCTCTTTCCTGGTACCTCTGAGAAACTCTCAGGAATCCTTAACAGTTTGGAAACATCTACTCTTTGCCATTATCTGTAGACTCAGCCTTATGGAAGAGGATGAAGAAGAGCTAGAAAGTTTGGACGAGTCAAATGAAGAATGGCAGGATACAAAGAAGGTGTGTGAATCCAGGATTCCCCAAGATTCCCTTTTCACTCTAGAGCTGGCAGCTGGTAGGTGGCAGAAGCACAGGAATTCTCTTAGCCCTGATGATGCCCTTGGATTTGAAAATTACTAGAGACCTTTTGAAAGAATTATAGAAGAAAAGAGGAAAGGTTATAAGTTGTGGACTTTTCTTTTAAAATAAGGAAAATAAAATTTAAATACCAGAAGGATTGTAAAAGCTCCCTTCCAAACCAAGTAAGTATTGATGTTTCTGAACCTCATTTAAATTGGAAACAGCCTTGGAGCCAGGCCTGGAAGGTCCCAGTCCCCTTCTCAGGACTTTCATGTAGTTCCCCAACACAGCCACACTCCTCTTACCTTCTCTTTCCTAAGACAGATATTTGTCCCTACCCCTTTATTCCCTGGCTCCTTGCTTTCCATGGAGGAATGCTCCTGAGTAGTAAGGAGAGGGCACAACAGTTGGAGTGAGGTGGCCTGAGTGAGTCCTCAGTTCCACATGAGATTAACTCATTATCCCTTCTCATTCTTTATTTACCCATCTTTACAGTGGAACTTTTACACAGACTACCAAGTACAAACTGATAAGTGTTTTTCAGGTGAACAGCGCAGCAGAGAAAAAGGGGAAAGGGCTTTATTTTCTTCAATGACATGGAGAGAATTTGGGGAGGTCAAGGAATTCTCTGAACTGGACAAAGGAAGGCTGAGGCTTTTATGACCTTTTGCCAGGGGAAGGATTTGAAGGGCATGTTTAGATATATCTGAGAAACTGATTGGCGCTCTTCCCTGACATGGCAGGAAGGGTGAAAGTAAATTATGTCCTGAGCTAAGTTGGAGAAGAAGTAGGAGGTGGTCCTGGGAGCATAGACCTTTGTTTTAAAGGCATCGACCATATTAGATGACCACCACAATGATCTTAGCAATTCAGGGCCTGAACCTATTATAAACACCTTATAAACAGCAATGGGATATGTCTTAGTTCCTGCTGCCATAACAATGCCAAAGGTTGGTGACTTATAACTAGTAGATATTTGCTGGAAGTCCAAGGAGAAGCCTTAAGGCCAAGTAAGCATGGGCCTTCTGTGGGTCTGTGCACTCTGCCTTATACCTTTCCTGCTCTCATGGAGAACAGTGCTAGCACTCTGGCTTCTTAGGAACCGATCCATTCATAAGGGATTCATTGTCTGATGTAATCATGTCCCAAAGCTACCATGTCTTAATGCTGTTACTTTGAGGTTTAGGATTTCAACATCTGGCTTCAAGGGGAACACAAACACTGAAGTCCAACCCAAACTGTGTATCTTCCTTTTATCCTTTTGCTCTCTGCTCTGCTCTGGGGTGGGAGAAAAACAGAATAAAAGCCTTGTGCTTGAGGAAAATTCAAACAATGACATCCTCATAGCAGAGATCAGCAAACAAAGTCTGTATTCAGAGACAAGCCTAAAGTCCTTGGAGAGTCCCATTCTCTGGCTCCATAACCATGTATTTAAGAGGTTCAGTTGTCAGGCTGAGACAGGAAGTACTGAAGGGCTGATGGGCAGCCTCTGGGGTTTATCCTACAGAGCTTCACTGAGAGTAGTGCTGCTGTTTTGCTGGGAGGGAATGAAGAGAGAGACCTTGCTGATTTGACCCCATTTCTTCTAGCAGCCCGGTAGCCACTCTTCCTTCAGTGAAAATGGACTGGACCTATTGGACACTACAGAACTGAACATAGAGGTGAATGTGGAGCTGGGATGTGTGTCCTTAGAAATGCTGCTGGGCAGCCTATCAAGTGAATAGACAGAATGGTTATTCTGTTCTATAGTCTACTCTCAGCTAAGGGTACATAGTCTTCTGTTTGTCTTTGGTCTGTTGCAGTAACTCTTTTTATCCTCATTTTAGGATTTCTGACAGGACCCTGTGCCCCTCCCTTCACCATTTCCCACCCAAAGGACATGACCACCTGGAAAAGGCCAAGAGAAAGAAGCAAAATGAGATGGATGGAGAGAGATGGATTTGCCTTTCTAACCTACCTTCCTCTTCAGTGGTGTAGGGAAACTTAAAGAATCCTCTGACCCTCTTTATACCATGGTGCTGATCCCTGCTTGCTTCTGCTGTGTTTGGAGTGGGGTGGAGCTTTGCCTCCTTGTTGGAGAAGGGCATTAGCTCCTTGGGTTAAATAAGCCCCTGATTTCCTGTCTGTTTGGGATTTCTTTCACAGTCTCCAAATCCAAGTGACAGCTCAGTAAACATGTTTGAATCAGCAGTTTTCCGGGTGTGGCCTGAGATTGTCATTTTGATGGAAGCCAGGTTCTTTGGCTGCCTGACAGCCCAAGCCTCATGTGTAGGTGTGTGATTTCCCCTCGGAGCTTTGTCTATCACTTCTCAAGATGTGCTGCTCAGTAAGAAGTGGGTGGGATAGGAGCATAAAGAGACTGGCCATCTCTTGAGTAGTTGAAGGAGTAGTGATGGTTTGAGTTGGGGTGAAGGGAGGTGGCACTTGGCAGGTGGGGCAGAGATCTTGTAAAACTGCCTGTCACACCAGCTGAGGCTAGCCCAGCCCAGGTGTGTTGGCAGGCTTCCTATTTGTTCCCAGGGTAGTTTCACCTTCTCACCCCAAAGACACTTGTCATAATTTAGAGTTTTATGGATGCACAGTAGCAGAGTTAAACTGAGAAGTTACTCTGCGTTGCCTACCCAGTTCTTTATGTCTCTGGTCTTTTCTCATTGTCAGCCATCCCTCACCTAGATTGCCTTAGGGGATCTATCTCCTTGAAACTGGGACTTGCCACATAGTTCTTGTTTTGCCTTTCACAGCAATACAAGGCCTCTGTGCTCCTTTCCCTCTGATAGGGAACTATTGGTATGAAGACTTGTGGGGTCTGTTTCTGCTTTCACTGCTTTTTTCTTTAGTTCAAGGGAGCTCTTCAGCTTCTGTTTTTAGATATTTCCAACTTGTCCCATCCTGGATACCTCTCTAATAATAGATTCCCACTGTGGTCTTAAAGGCTGAAACAGCCATCCAACCTGATTATACAAAAAAAATGATGACTTTAGTGATTTGGCCACTCAGCCAGAACCATTTCTTCTTACCTCCCACTGTTCCCATCTTCCCCACTCCTATTCCTAGGTAAAAGCTAGTAATTGAAGTGTGAGTTTCCTATTTGAAAGGCAGCCTGGAGCAGAGCAGCTGATCTAGAAACCTAGGCCTGCATTTAAGAATAGTTCCATGGAGAGCTAGAAACAGTGGAAAAACAGCTGGAAATGTAGAAGTCAACCGAGGAGAGGAAAGATTCCTGAGGTATTTAAATATCAGCCAAGCTAAAAATACCTTTTTTTTTTTTTAAATGAGATGGGGTCCTTGTAGTTCAGACTGTTCAAACTGGCCTTGAATTCACTAGTAGCCTAGGCTGGCCTTAAACTCATGGGGCTTTGCCTACCTTCCTCCAGGTGCTAAGATCTTAGGCGTGTGCCACCTTGCTGGCACTAAGGCTTCACAGAGGAAAGTGAGATGTGGCAGCTGTATAAGTGTGGATATTCACATGCAGCCAGACAACCCAGTGTGATAGATTAAGCCCTAACCGCATAATGTGCAGAATTTTACAGCATATTCTCTAGATTCTTTTAGCATTTTCCAAAGAGGTACAGGGTCTAGGTCCTCCCTCTTGAATATGGGTTCTAGAATTGACTAATCAAATATAGTAGAAATGACGCTGTGCCAGTTGGCAGATTCAGATTGTAACGGTACTTGCAGTTTCTGCTTCCTAATTCATGAGTGGGTAAGTCGTGGAGCCCTACCAGCATGCAGTGAGAAGGCCTGAATAGCCACATGGCAAAGCCATGAGCCCTCACTGAGGCTCCAAGCTACACCCAGAAACAACTGCCACACTTACAAATGGGGACCAGGTGATTCCAATCCCAGCTCTTAAGTTTTACTAGGTAAGACCCAGGCATAGGGGAGCAGAACCATCTTTTCTGTCCCATTCCCAAATTCTAACCACAGAATCCATGAGTACAAGAAGTTAGTGGTGGTTTACACCATCAACTCTAAAGGGATTTGTTGTCTTGCCATAGTAACTTGATCAGAACCTAAGAGTCATGTGACTACAAAAGACATGTTTATCAGTTAAAGTACACAAACAGTCATTTGAAATGAGTTAATAAGCTTTAAAATATTTTCTAATTATGGGCCTGGTGAGATAGCTCAGTGGTCTACAGCGCCTGAGTGGTTTGATCCCCAGCACCAGATGCAGTGCCAGCCCCATCTCCAGGGAGGACTTGGAAGGCCACACAGGCCAGACATGGTGGTATATGCCTGTAATCTCAGTGCTGGGGAGACTGAAAACGGGAGATCACTATCAGTCCAACCTGCATAGTTAGACCCTGTAACAACCAAATACATTTAAAAATAATAAATATTTGCTAATTAATAATAGTCGAAAGTACCTTTCTGCTCTTTCTCTTTTTTTTTTTTTTTTTTTTTTTTTTTTTTTTTTTTGGCTGGCTCAGCCCACTCTGAGGACAGGGCTGATGCAGCATATGGTGCTGGGGATAGAACCACGGCATCTGCCTAAACTTGCCTAAGTAGGTACTTTAAACTGCTGAACTATCTCACTGGCCCAGCTCTCTTAAATATTTTGGCATTTTCTGAAGTTCTGAGTGAAAGGTGTATTTGATCCTTTGTTTGTTTTTCAGAACTGGTGATTGAACTCAGGCCTTTGTGCTTATTCCACTGAGCTATCTCCCTGGCCCCTTGATACATAGTTTTACCAACTTCCAGTGTAAGATGCAATAGCTCAGCAGACTAAGCGCTTGCTTAGGTAAGCACAGGGCCCAGGTTCAATCCCTGGTAGTGTATGTTGTGCCAGCCCCACTCCTGGGCATGCTGAGCTGTGTAGAGAGACCCTACACACACACACACACCTTAGAAAAAAGAAAAAGTAACTACCAATGTAATGTGCAGAACATAAAAATCCAAAAAATATTTTGCATTAGTGCTTTAATAGAGGGGCTCAAAATCCACTGGACTCCACTTGGAAAACTTGTAAATGGGTCAGAGAATGATTTCCAGATACAGATGACCACATTCTGATAGGGGGTTCACAAAGCTAGTAAATCCTGTGGCATGTGAGCTTCATTACTTGGGAGTTTGCCTGTGTGCCTCCCGTCTGTGGGTCATAGTAGAGGAAACATGACACTTGGGACTCAAAGGGGATACTAGTGACAATAAAACTTCATTTTTATCTTAAGTTAGAAATGGTCCTGGGGAGATAGTGTCTTAAATGCCTGTCCTGTACCAAAAAAAAAAATTAGAAATGACCATTTCTCCTGTGTGGCAGTAGATGTCTTTTTATCACCTGCGGTCTCCTGTTCAACTGTGAGGAGCTCAGCTCTGTCCCCTGCTGGTTGAGACAGGCGCAGACCAGGGTGGAACTGAGCCCAAGGCAACTCAGGCAAATCAACAAAAGCCTCTGTACAACCAATTGAATGCTGCCCATCAGTGCTTTAAAAAGGCTGGTACTGCTGTGCCAATACTGTTAGCTCAACACTCTTAAGTGTTTCTTTTAAAGTAATTTTCAGGGCTTGGGAAGTAGACCAGTAGAATAAGCTCCTGCCTGGCAAGCACAAGATCCTGAGTTCAATCCCTGCTACCAAAAAATAATAATTTTCAATAAGATCTTATGTTAACGCCTGTGTGATCATGGGTTCTGCCAGAGATGAGTAGTTGATGTTCTCTCTTGAATTAACATGAAATTTACCAGATTTTTCAGTAAATCTTTACTAGGTAAGTCACCCTGTCTTTGAACCCCAGGATTCTTAACTCAGAGTTTACAGGAAGAAAAAATAATCTATGCCTCTATGTGAAGTGAAACAGTGGCAAGAGGGGGAAAGTTCCTTTGCACATGTAGACATTTGGAAGTCTTCTTTGAGCTCTTTAGTCCCTTTCCTCGGTCAGGGTGTAATGCAGACATTCCTCATTTAATGAAGAGTTCAGTCCCTGTAAGTAGGTCATTAAATGAGTTGGCTCTTAAATGAATTGCATATGGTATGTCTATTACAATATGCAGAACAAAGAAACGGTCAGAGGATCCTCCAGCTTGCTGGCTGCTTTTACTTGTATGACTCTTACATGAATTATTGCAATGGACAAAACTATAGTACTGCACTACACAGCAGAAATTACCATATGGGGGGCCAGGGAGATGGCTCAGTGGAATAAGCACTTCCTGGGCAAGTGGAAGGCCTGAGTTCAATCCCTGGTTCTGCAAAAAAAAAAAAAAAAAAGTTGCCATATGGACAAGGTGTACAAAACATTGAGGTTCTACAAATAATATCCAAAAGTGTACCAAAAAAAAAGAACAACACACCTTGGTCATAAGTCTGAACAGCCACTGAACAGGTAGGTTGTTAAATGAGGAATATCTATCATAATCTCAGAATGATTCATAAAACAGGTCAACTGAGTGCAAATTTACTGAAACCCTGAGTGTGCTGAATCAGGACAACATGGAGAAACCACCAAAGATCCGTGGTCAGGAAGGAGATCAGAAATGGAGCAGAGAACTCCCCCGCGATAAACCCAGGGGGACTACAATAGATGTTAGTGTTCAAGGAAGCCCATGGTCTGGGGAGACTGGAGGGCAAATGCATTTAATGTGATGATAAATTATAACCAGCGAAGGGATTAAATAGTACAGTGAGAAGCCAAATGAGTGCCCTGCACTGAGGTCGTATGGGAACAGGGAGGTGGCCTGGCTTAGGGAGGGAGAAGCCCAGTCCACACCCAGCACCACCATGGCTGGGGCTGAAGATTGCTGTTTGTTGATACTGCCTTGTACTTCAATTTGATTCTTTTTAAATGGGAGAAGAAGCTCAGCATAGTGGACAATATTGTGGATTCCAATGCTAAAATTTCTGTCAGGGTTTAAATCCAGCTTCACTGTATAGGATTTTTTTTTTTAACCTTAAACATGTTATTTCCCTCATACAGGGATTGTTGAATGTAAAAATAAATGAATCACTCAGATTTAGCATATAGTAAGTATATAGTTATATAGTAAGTATATAGTTACCTATTATATATACTACTTTGATAAAGAGTAAAATGCAATTGCAAGCACAGACAAGCAGCATTTAAAATATATAAAAATAAATGCAACAATTATGAGTTTTTCTCTGAAGCTCAGATGACCAAGACCATGCTTTGTTTTCCTCTATAATTTTAAACCATTCTCCAGCCCTGCTGGTGGAAAATGTAACTCCTGATTTTTCCAGCTTCCTTCATTTTTCCTGAGGTTGTCTCAAGTGTCAAGTGCCAAGGCATGGGAGGGAGGGAAGAAAGCCGCCTCTGGTCCTTTGCCCATGCAGTGTGAGCCTCGACAGCCCATGTGCCAGATGTGGCCATAAGAATCTCCCTGGCCTCACTGCCAGCACTCCAGTCTTGCCACTTCCCACACTTCCCTCTTCCACACAGGATGGGGCCTCTGCAGGCTTTGGGGATGAGCTCTCTTCTCTTCCTGGCTTCTTACAAATATTTTATCTGAATCATGACTTCCCTCAGATTCCATAAGGAGGCTGGTGTTTGAACCTAAAATCCAGAGAGACACTGCTTTTCTCCCGTCCCAGTCACAGCCCCACCAAGATCACGTCTTTCTCAGAGACAGCTCTGCTTGAAAGGAAGGCTGATAAATACTGAGTGAAAGCACTGTTGGTTATGATCTCAAAAACATTCTGAATATTTACCGCCATGCTACTTTCTTTTTGGAGAGACAAGGCCTGTGAGGAGCCTGTGTTGGGCCTCGGGAGCGAAGGTTTGTCAAATTGTCTATCCAGGCTTTTGCCTACATTTGACCCAGCTGGAGGAACAGGCTGCACACTGTAGAGACGGTTGCTTCCCCAACCCAGTCCTCTGACAAAAGCAGTGTCTGGACTGAGACAGCTGTACCAGAATGGGGAAGTTGACATTCACTCAGCCTACCAGGATGGTACAATAATGATGGCATTGTGTGTGGTCTGCTCTTCCAAACAAGCTCCAAAGAAAATTGATGCTAAGGTCCTGGAGAGAATGGGCTAAACTCAAGGAAACTCATGCACAAGAATGATCCCAGCCTTCACTGAGGCCTGACCCAGGCTGGGCAAAGCATCTGACCTATGGTGACAGACTGTCCTCTCAGTCACCCTGGGAAACAGCATCATTGCTGCTTGAGTATAGCTGTGTGGGAGGTAAAGTTATTTTATGCATGTTTGCAGAGTTCTGAAATTGTAGCTCTTTCTGAGGTCATAGACCCAGAAACAGGCTGACCACAGGGGCTTCCTTAGTTTAGTAGCCCCACGTTGTCCTGCAGGGACTTCATAAAAAAAGTCCCAGCATTTGTTCACCCAAGAGGTGACCATTGCCAGAACTGCATTATCTTGCCTATACCTTCAGGCCAGATGGGCAGCAATGCAGGCCTATTGACAAGGGCTTTGATTTGCTAGGCTCTGGCCTCGTATATCTGGAGCTAAAATTCTGGAGATTGCTCAGGAATCGTCAACAAATTCTGAGAAAGGACATGGACCTCACAAACACCAAATCAATGGAGACACCAAAGAGAATCAGGAAGTAGACCTATTTGTAAGAATTGTTACAAAATCATTTTCTTTTGTTTAAATAATTTTATTGAGAAATAGCAATGAGACAGTTTCAAAACCGATTAGTAGGACAGTTTCAATAATGAATACATTGCATATTGTTGTCTTAGTGGTTATTCATAGTACAAGATGCAGACATGATATCCTGTCCACAAACACTATTAGAAAAAATCTTTCTATTCATTGAATTAAGAGAAAGTAGCTGTATATCTATCCTATTTTGAATATACAGATACAACATGGTCCTTCATTTGTATCTCTTTTTTTTTTTTTTTGCTTAGTTTTGTCAGAGAAGGATATTTCATTGTCATTTAAATGTTGTAGGCGCATGAATTCAGCAAAATATTCCAATAGAGTCCAGTATTCCATAATAGTAGTGGGTTATCTATAGGACTGGCAATGTCAGAGTTGTTGACTTGAGCCTTTCATAGCTCAGCATATTAATATGGCTTTACTTTTCATACTTCATTTTTATACATTTCTGCTGGATGGTTAAGACCAAGATAAAGCAAGACCTATATAATAAGAAATGTAACATTTTTATCTGATAAGGTCAATCAAATCCCCTCAGGATTTATACTGAAACCTTGTACTGTAGTCTGTAGATGCTTTGTCTTTGTCAGTGTCAGCCATGTAGATGAGTCATAGCCATTGCTTGACAAATTTGTTCTCTGTGAAAGCCTGAGATAATGTTTTTTCTCCATGTGACTCTCCTTAGGCACACTCAACATCATAGATCACTTTCCTCTGTGGCCTCATAATCTCCTCGATCAGAAAATTTGGGACACAACTGAGTCACATGATGTTACAGTACAGGTTCTCCTATGTCCTGAGTGTTCACTGACCTTGAAAGGCTAGGACCAAAATGCTGGCTATCCTTGTAGCCCTTTTTCTCTAATTTTTGGTCTGCAAACTTACGTTGTTAACCCTCCAGAAGAGAAGCCTATTATTACCCTGCAGCATAGGCAGTTGAGCTTAACCTCACTATCTGTCTGAATATCAAGCACAAAATCATTTTCTGATCATTTTGAAACAGTCTAATCAATAAATGGCCTGCATCCATCTGGCTTGCCACTTAAAATGGTATATAGACATTTTACAACTCTAGATAAAGTGTTTATTGAGTTGGATGTAGTGCTATACTCTCTTAAAATCCAATTTTGTTGATACACTGTAGATATACATAATGATCATGTTTATCATAATTTGATTCACCATATAGAATTTACCTGCACATGCTAAAGCTTGATTCTTTTTTCTCTCATTCTCCTCCCTTCCCCATTTAAAAAGCTTTGTTTTTATTTCTCCCCTTCTTTTCTTTCCCCCTCCCCCTTGAACATTTTCTTCCTATTTCATAATACTTACTATATATTTTGGTCCTTATTTACACTTTCAGTTTTTCACGCCAGAGAAACAATGCAGTATTTACACATGCATGTCTGATTTATTTCACTTACGAGGCCATACTCTTGAAATCCCAGATGCTCATGGAAACTGAGGCAGGAGGACTGCAAGCTTGAGGATAGCCTGAAGAACCAAGTAGGACCTTGTCTCAAAAAGTTAAAAGACAAAAGGGAGCATGGCGTAGTGGTGCATGCCTGTTATCCTAGCACTCAGCAGGCTGAGATAGGAGGATCCTTGCAAATTAGGGACCAGTGGGGGCTACAAAGTGAGTTCCAAGCCATCCTAAAACGCATGGTAAAACCCTGTCTCAAAAAGCCAAAAAAAAAAAAAAAAAAAAAAAAAAAAAAAAAAAAAAAAAAAAAAAAAAAAAAAGTAACTGGGGATATAGCCCACTGGTAAAGTGTCCCTGGCTTTATATCACAGTACCACAAAAAGTATTCATTTGCCAAGTATAAACTTTTCATAGAGTTAAGTATAAATACAAAAACACAAAAAAATGTTTTTATTAATCTTAGCTTTCCTAAATGTATGAAATCCAGAAATAGTAAATAAAAAATTGATAGATTTAACCTCCAAATATTAAATTGGTGATTACTGCCTCTTTTGGATCTTACCAATGAAAACTTACTGAGAGAACAATGGTTTATAAGATGAAAAAAATTGAGAATTTTGGTGAGTAGCTTTGTGCCCTGACTTTAAATCGCATGAATAAATTGTGATGGAGAGAAAACTTTCTCTCAGGCTCTCACAGAGAGCAAACTGGTCAAGCATTGGCCGTGACTCATCCACATGGATGACACAGACAAAGGAGCTACAGAATAATGTGCAGGACTACAAGATAAACCCTGAGGGGACTTCACTGACCACATAAGAAACATAAAGTACATGTGTTGGTATATAAGTCTTGCTCTATCTAGATCTTAACCATCCAGCAGAGAAGTATAAAAATGAAGTATACTTCACGGGGCCATAATATTAAGCTGAGCTGTAAATGGCTATGGTCAACAACTTCTTTGAATAACTCACTATTGTTGTGGAATGCTGGACTGTGTTGGATTGTGTTGTCTAGTTCAAGCACCTAAGTTAGTTGAATGACAATGGAGTGCCCACCTTTGACAGGTGTAGACAAAGGAAGGGGTATAGAAAGAAAAAATCATGATGTGTGTGTATAGACAGTACAGTTGGGATAGATAACGCTGTGCTTCTACATAATCCTATGAGAGGCAAGATCTGCACTAATGGTGGTTGGACAGGATATTATGTCAG
>PVKA01009806.1:0-18067 GCA_004027165.1 Ctenomys sociabilis
CTGCTATGTTTGAACTGCCTTGCTTTAAAATCACTTATATAACCCAGACTTGCTTACAACTCATGACAATCCTACTTAGCCTATCAAGTGCTGGGATAATAGGTATATATCACCATATCTGACTAATTTATTTCTTCAGCACACATTACATAGCCTTAATTTATTTCTGAAACACACATGAAAACCATGAAAGATTCAGTACAAAACAATAAGGAATATTTGAATCTTTAAAAACTACTTAGAATTAGATAAAAATGAAAGTTTAATTTTAGGCTTCTCTGATTCAGACTTCTGAGAGTTACCTCAATACAGATTTATGGGCCAGGGAGATGGCTCAGTAGAATAAACACTTCCCTGGCAAGCTCAAGGGTCTGAGTTCAATCCCTGGTTCCACCAAAAAAAAAAAAAAAAATACAGATTTATTAGGATTTGATAGTTAATTGATGTATTCTAAGTCTTCTCATCTAAAAATAGAATATCAGCCTCCATTCCTGAAGGCTGATCTTACTGAGTAATTGTGAGGATGAGAAATTATATCCATGTAATACCTGATATAATGGGAAAACATTGATGTACTTATTAATAGTATATTTTATGACTATTCTGAGAATTGGAAATCAGTCATCATTTTGCATTCTAGAATATATACTGGAAGAAAAAAACAATCAGATTTCTTAAGAGTATTTTGTAGTAATTTCTACATTAATATATAACATACCATTTATATATAAATGTGATTTCCATAAAGATATAAATACTTCCAATAAAGGATAATGCTAAATTACCTTCTAGAAGCTAACAACAGTAAATAAGTAAAAACCCTTCTGTCTCCTAGAGTGTGACTGAACTGATTTTATGAAAGTATAAAGTATTTTAAACTAATGGAGATATAAGACATTTCACACAAAGAGTAACTTGCTTTCTTGAAGATTTAGAAACTTAGAATTAATAATTTTCCCTTAAAAACTTCTTAGAACCAATACTATGCAAATAAGTACCATAGATCTTAAATGGTTTCCAAGCTTGTTGGTCTACTAAAATATTTTTTCATGTATCATAATAAGGGAATCACTGAAATATATTTCAGGAAGTAAAACTACATGCAAGACTCTTCCATATAGAAGACAATAAATGTTACTGGTAGTTTAGAAAAATAATGCAAGACATTTTTATCAAAATTAAATTTCTGGTATTTGTCATTAATTTTTAGAATATCCAAAAATATTACTCTTAATGATGAAAATTTCAAAAAAATTATTTATATAGAATAATCAATGAGGGCTGGCCAAACAGCTCAGTGGATTAAACCTCCTGCAAGCAGGCGCAGGGGCTGGGGGTTCGATCCCCAGGCCTGTCATGCTGTTCCAGCCCCTGGGGAATCCTGGGAGGGTGACTGAGACTTGGCATTGTGGCATGCGCCTATAATCCCAGCACTTGGGAGGCTGTAAACAGGAGAATCACTACGAGTCTAATCAAGGAGTGACACTCTGAATACCCTGTAGACCCTTCCCAACAATACAGGAAAAATAATAATAATCAATGAAGTGAAATTCATATAACAGCAGCTAAGCAATGCTCAGTAATTCTTCTGAATATCCCAATTTATTTTCTTTCCTTGGATTCACCATAAAAATTTCTTAAATACATATGAAAACTATGAACAATTATGCCCAAAATAATAAATATTTGAATTTTAAATTTGTTTGTCAACCTTTTGATATTTTCCTGTGTTAAATACTGATACTGCTTAGTATTCTATCCTAAAATGCCATCTATTCCTATGTAATACATGGTCATGAATTTAGAAGTCCACAGGAATCATTGAGTGAATAAGGCTGAATAAGAACTGTGACAAATTAGATAGAATATTGTCCCCCTACAAAACTGATACTTAGATACATTTGATTTCTGCCATGCAAAAATGCTAGAGCAGTATAATTTCATCATGAATTCTTACACTGAAACTGGGAATCCAAATGCTTACTTCTACTTATTATGGTTTGTGTATAGTTGTCCCAACAAAGTCTAATGTACTTATGGGGTAGACTTCTACAGTTTGTGATCAATTAATGATCCAATGCTGAGATTAGGGGTGTTAGTGCGGCTGTGATTATGGATGCATGCTACACATGGCTGATGGTCGAGAGCCTGAATACTACCTAAGGGAGACATACTTGCTCTCTGTTGCCTTGTTGCCACTACTCTTGCCCTTTGCTGTTTGCTGCTTTCTGCTGCCTTCTTCCATGTGCTACTCTGCCTTATAGCCAATCAAGTCTGTACGAAATTGATACAAACTGTGAACTAAACAAATCTTTCCTTCCTTAATTCTAAGTGTTGGGTGTTTTGTCCCAGCAAGGAGAGGAAAGTAAACAAGACACTACTCTTCCCACATTTAATTATCATTTGAATGAAATGATTTGCAACATACCTAAAATTGAACATTGCTTTACTTCAAAACTATTCAATCCTTGGCTCTTTCTCACTAAAGGGCACTGTTCATCAAGACAAATACCTGGAGGCCATTTGTGAACTTTCTCTTATTATTTGTGCCTTCTTGATTCTCTCTCTCTCTCTTTTTTTTTTTTAAATAAAATAGCTTAACTCTATTCCACAACAGCATCATAGTTTTTGCCCAGAGGTAATTTTTCCTCTCCCCAGTCATTTCACCATTCCAAAATCAAACTATTCTTTTTAAAAATTAAATCTAATCAAATAAAATCTGTCTAAAACAATTTAAAATCTAGCTTCTTATTGCCCTTAAAGTTGAAACTCCTTAAATTGACTTATAAGAACATTTATATTATATCCCCTGATTACAATTTTAGGAGTGATAGAATATTTTCTATTAATAATTTCTTAAAGATACTCCAAAGGCATTTCCAGAGGCTTGAACAACTTTTATAAAATACAGAATTTATAAACAAAATGACAGAAGTGCTTCTAATACTGGATCATACATATAAAATAATGCTGTGCCTTATTCAATTTCTCCTAATTTCATCCTTCTTTTTTTTTGCAGAACCAGAACTCAGGTTCTGGTTTGAACTCAGGCCCTTGCACTTGCCAGGGAAGCGCTTATTCAACTGAGCTATCTCCCTGGCTCCTCACCCTTCTTTATAAATGCACATTTTAATCTTTTCATTGGCCGTGCATTCATAGTGTAGGCTGTATAAGTAATTTATGTAGCTGATTCATATAACAGTTTGAACTATGAAAAAGATTTAAATGAAAATAGAAACACTCTGCAGGAGTAATTAAATACTTCATTAGTTTAAAATATACTTTTAAAAAATTTTTAGTATGTTTGTGGCATATAATATTTATGTTCCTATAGAGAATAGATGTATCTGCATAACACATTTTAATTCCTTCTTTGAATCCCCTCCCCCTTGAAGCCCTATGGCCTTCCCACTTTTTCATCCCCTTCCTTTGTTTTGTTTGGAGTGGGTTTCTTTTATGGGGGGGTGGGAAGTATAGGTTTGTAAAACTTAAATGTTTACATTACTTATGTGGACTTAATACATGCACATAATACAACTTCTTTTTTCATCCCTGTTCCTACCCTTCTCTCCTCTCCTTGTAAAGTATAATAAACAAAGAAAAAGATATAGGAAGTAGGCAGATGGATCCTTCTCAACAATATTCTTAATTATTTTAGCAGCATTCAGGCAAGCAAAAATAATACATCTATACATTTGTATTAATTCTAAATTTGTTTAGAAATTCTATAATTCAGTCTTCTGTCAAGGTGATCTAAGTCAGTATTCTTTGTCAACATCCTAAAATAATATTTATTACACAAAAAGAATTGTATTCAGTACTATTCATTGTTTTTTTCAGGACTAAAACTCTAGGGAGAAAGGTTCTTCCAAAATTGGTAAGAAAAAGTAACTTTCTGGAAAAAAAAGTCTATAGAATGAATGTTTTTAAAAATACCTACATAAAACATAGAACATTACAAATAGCTCATATCCATTATCTTGACAAAAATAAAAATTAAAGTTATGTCTATATTTATAACTACCAAAATAATACTTCAATAATGTTATCAATCATTTAGTAGCCACTATGAGAAAAAAGAAACAAATATAAAAGAAAAATAATTCTGTCCTGCAGCAATTTTTAATATAATGAGGGAGGAAAATTTTTCACTAGTAAAGATACCCATTAGGACTTAATGAAAAAGACTATTGTAACAAGAGTATAATAACTATCAAGCAATATATGTGTACAGTGAAACACTGAAATCAAGGAATGTACTTGAGATTTATTACAAAAACTAGAGTGAAGCCTCATGAAAACAGAATATTTTCTTCAGAATTTTTGAGAACTATTTGGAACTATTAAGGATATCTTATTAAGGACACATTATATCTACAGCATAAACATTTATTAATATGAACTATCTTTATGATCAACCCATTGAGAACTGCTTGTGTGTACACTAGAGTAGATTCATAGCTCACAATTTCCGTAAAATTCAGATTTAAAAATTTTTACACTTTACATATGTAGAAAAAAGTATCAAAGCCAAAATAGCAATTGCTATTACCTAAAAACCAAAAATGCTGAGTACATACACAATATGAGATTGATATATTCCATATTTTTTTTCCTTTGAATCTAAACAGTATTTTAAAGCTAAGGGCAAAATAAGCTATGAGCATTTAAAAATGTACTCTGATTGTGATTATTTTTACATAAAATAATACATTTTTCCCTGAAAGTAGTTATACAAAGGTTAATTATAACAGTGAGATGATTTCCACGTATAACTTGTAGAGTGATCTTATTTTGTCATTAAAATTTATGAATAAAATCCTTAATGATTTATAGTATTTGTAAAATGGAACATTAGTGTGCATACTACCACCATGTCTACTTTTAAAACATTCATAGTTTAAGTTCAAGTTCTCATTAAAATGAATTATAAATTATAATTGTATAGAACAAGTAAACTGTTTAAAACGACTATAATTTGGTACACTACCTATGTTATATAACGCTACAAAATATTTAAGTAAAATAAAGTGATATTCAAGTTCAAACTTACAGTTCTATTGCTTTGTTCCACATGATAACATATCCAGAAAGAACGAAAGATTCAATATTTACAATATGTGTATTTCCTCTTTCTGTTCCAACATACAGCCATTTACTCTGGAAAGGTAGATGACAATAAGTAATTCTGAAAGAAAGAAAATTACAATTAAAATATCTAAGTTTTATATCTGTTCACAATTATATTTTCTACATTTAATATGCAGTCACAGGTATATAAAATAAAATTACTACATGCTTACATAGCATTTAGTTATTATTGTATAGGATAAATAACAATAATATATTAAAACAATGATAAAAACAATGATAAAAATCACACTATGTATGAGTTGTATTTTTTAAAAATTTTCACTAATACACAAAAAGCATAAATAATGATCTAAATGAGGATATATCTCAGAGTAGAGCACTTGCCTATATATACCAGGTTCTATCCCAGAAACACATTCATAATACAAAATAAAAAAATGAAAATTGTACATAATATATGCACATATATAATTTACCTATAAATACATGCACACATTGTATGTTTAAATCAGATAAAAATATTTATCTTCTCAAAAACTTACCATTTCAAACTTCTTTCTAGCTTCTTGAAATGTACAGTATATTATCATCTACAGTTACTGTATTGTATAACAGTGCCCAAAAGCATCTTGGCACTACTAACTATAACTTAGTATTCATTAATTAACTTTTTCCCATTTTTACAACTTCACTCTTTTGGTCCCTGACCTCTGGTAACCAATAGTCTACTCACTTATATGAGACGAATAATGTTTCTAATTCTGAAAATAGAATGGCTATGTGTGTATATATGTGTATATGTATATGTATATACATATATATACATACACAAAGAGGAAATTGAGATTGAATTTTTGTTTGTTTTCTACTTGCTTAGGACCAAAATCTAGGATTAAACTTTGTATTTGCTTGCCTGCACCCTTCTATAAAGCTCTCTTTGTTCAGATAGGATTCAGTTAAGTAGAAATTAGATACAAGTGAAACATAAATTTGTTCACAAAGAAATGGTAGTTAATTTTCTGTATGAAATGACAGATTACTTCTTCAGATACTTGGAATTAATGTGGTAATAAATAAGAAAGTAAACTTAAACTCAGAGATCCGTATATCTTCCTTTGGTTTTATTTTTCTTATTGTATATTCAAAATGGGCTTTCTAACTACTTCTTGGGTTTTTTTTTTTTCTCATAGAGCAACTGTTATATAAGATGTGGAGTTTATCTAAGTCTTCTCTTCACAGCAATGGCTCTAGTTTGGCTTAACTGTGCCTTTTAGACACAGGTATAAAGAAAATGAGGATAAATTCATAGATTTAACAGAACATTTACTACTCATAAAAATCTTAGAAATTTATGTAGAAGAGAAGCTACTAAATTTTTTAAAGAGCCAAACAAAATAACGTTCTTCATAGACAGACTAATAAAAAAGAAAAAGGAAACCATAAATGATGAATTTCTAAAAGGATTCTACCTTTTAACTCTTTATTTAAAAAGTGAATATCCAGGGCTGAGAGATGGATCAGTAGAATAAGTACTTCCCTGGCAAGGACAAGGGCGGGAGGTCAATCCCCAGTTCCACAAAAAGAAAAAAGAAAAGAAAGTGAATATCCTACAAGTCTAAATATTTTCTCTGTCTGGTTTAATGAAATTCTCAGTAGCTCACCTCTCTAGACAAAATTTCATCGTAAAGAATCCTGCTGAGATGATCCTGTATACCACATCAATCAATAAACAAACATACTGTCATTACATGAGGGATTACAGTTCATTGACAATATAATTAATGTGTAGCCTACATGATACTGAACAATTGTGATTAAAACGTAAAGCCTGGAATTATTGTCACCAAGAGAAATTTAATAATGTTATACAGGAAATAACTTGAAAATCATGTTTCTAGGCAATAAAGGATCAATCTTCAATCCAATTTTCAGCAGGAAGAAAAAGTGATTTAAAGGACTAAGATAATACTTTCTGAATTACAGAGAGAGTAAGCATCAATCCCCAAAAGATACAAATATACAAGTTGAAATGAGCAAAGAAAAAATTTTAATATTACATATTCATTAGAGGAGTTAACAAGAAAAGTCTAAGAATTGCCATATTTCAGTAATGAAATATAAAACAAGAGGTAAAGTTACAGTGTAAACAGACTATAGTATAACAATGAAACATATGAAAAAGTCTAAAAAATGTAAAATGTATTAACTGATGAAAATGTCCTCTTAATCAGCTTTGAAATTATCCCATAGATATTTGTCTCTCAATAAAATAAAATAGTTTAACAGAACTAGGAACTAGTCATAAGAACCATTTCTCTGATCCTTAGGAAATAGAGTCTTAATGGCAAAATGGTTTCCTTTTTAGTCAATAACCAATATGCAGTGCTTATAACAAGTAGGTAAGATAACCATACTTTATTTGAGCCCCATAAAAAAAGAGCAATGTGTTTTAACTTAGAAGTATTAACATAAGAGAGGGAGAGAACCTGACTATAATTGCTGTGTATAGATTTACTAATCAGTAAATAATGCGTTATGCAGATTAAATTATTAAAATATTTACTTATACTTTTTATACAGTTCTCACCAGCTAAAGGAAGATTTTTTTCTGTCAAGGGGAGTCTCGGAAAAATAATCTTTCAATATCCAAATTGACTATCATTCTTCCACAAGAAAACATTCTTCCATCTATTCATCTACTCAATCTTCACTAAAAACACTATATAAAACACACTGATCGGGACAGTTCCCAGCAGTGCCAGGTGCCAGCTCACAGCCTGCAGACCCATCACATGGGAGAGACAGTTCCCAGGAGCCCCAGACCCAGCGCAGCTTGGTCGGTATGTGAGAGTGCCAGAAGCCAGTGCTATACAAAATGGCAGACAAGAAGAAAAATGCAATCTCAAGCCTTAAGTCCAATAGTAAGTACAGAGGACAATAGCTCAGCTGAAATGAATGAAGTAACAGATACAGAAGCAAAAGAACAACAGCAGAAAAGTATAGAGGAACTCAGAGAAGAATTAATTCCTCAAATAAAAGAAGAAATAACTAAATACATAGCATTAGAAATAAAGAATCAAATGCAGAAACATCAGAGGGAAAACCAATGCTCACCCAGAACAAGTGCAGAGAACACTATTCCAGCAGAAACGCATGAATTAACAGTATCTGAAGCAAAGAAACAATAGCAGAAAGGTCATGAGGAACTCAAAGCACAAATAATTTCTGAAATCAAAAAATAATTCTTTGAAAAAAAACAATTCTTTGAAATCATAGCATCTGAAATACAGAAACAGTTCTGGAAATATACAAAGAAAACCCAACTTGGAAGACACTCTGCAGCAAAAGAATAACTACCTCTAAAGAAGACATGGATAGAAAGATAGAGGAGATCAAAAATATGATGGATTCCTTGGATGAGCAATACAGAAAAGAAATAGAATGCATGAAACAGAGTCAAAGAGATATAGAAGTAAAAATATCAATCACGACTCTACAAAACCGTTTGAGTGACAGAGAAGACAGAGTTTCAAATCTTGAAGACGCTGGTGAAGCTAGTGAAAGAATATCGCAACAACAACAAGGATGCAGGAAAAAATAATCCATGACCTGCAAGATGATGCCAGGATGAACAATGTGAGAATAATCGGTATCAGTGAGAATAAAGGAGTCAATACAAATGACATAAAAAGAATTAGGGGAGAAGTAATCGCAGAAAACTTCCCAAATAGGAGGAAACAATTCAACATTCAGGTCATCGAAGCATACAGAACACCAAATAACTTCAACCCAACTAAACACACACCGAGACATATAATAGGCAAGATCCCAGAATTCCAACATAAAAATAATATACTGAAATCTGCTAGAGAGAACAAGCAGATCACATTCAAAGGAAAACCCATCAGAATTACAGCTGACTTCTCTACACAAACCATGAAGGCAAGGAGAGTATGGAGCAGAGTTCTTCAAGTCCTGTATGAAAACAAATTCCAGCCCAGACTATTATACCCTGCAAAACTCTCTTTCAAGTTTGATGGAGAAGTGAAATACTTCCACGACAAAGAACAGCTAAAGAATTCATGATGACAAAGCCATCCCTACACAGGCTACTGAAAGATGTTCTAGAGAGAGACCACAATGACCAGAACTCCACAAATAAGAACGGAAGGAACCCACTAAACAGGACAGACAATTAAACACAGGATACAAAGGAGTAAACAACAACAGGTAAATATCATGACAAACATAAGTCAA
This sequence comes from Ctenomys sociabilis, assembly GCA_004027165.1. Taxonomy (NCBI): domain Eukaryota; kingdom Metazoa; phylum Chordata; class Mammalia; order Rodentia; family Ctenomyidae; genus Ctenomys; species Ctenomys sociabilis. The sequence continues at coordinate 9,352 of PVKA01009806.1, forward strand.
CACTTCAATTATAACCATAAATGTAAATGGACTCAATTCACCAATTAAGACAAACAGACTGGCACAGTGGATTAGGAAACAAAATCCAATAATGTGCTATATACAAGAAACACACTTAACTCAAAAATATATTCATAGCCTCAAACTCAAGGGATGAAAAACAATACTACATGCTCCAGCACCTCGGAAGAAAGCAGGAGTAGCAATTCTGTTCTCAGACAGTCTCAACTTCAAACCAAGAAGGATCAAACGACACAAACAAGGCCACTATATATCGGTTAGGCAAAAAAATTCAAGAGCAAGAGGTAACACTCATAAATATCTATGCAGGAAACACAAGAGCACCAAACTATGTAAGACAAATCTTAATGGACATAAAAAATCTCATATATAAAACACAATCTTAACAGGAGACCTTAAGACCCCTTTATCTCAAAAAGATAGATCAACCAGACAAAAAATTAGCAAGGAAGAACTGAACCAGAGCTTGGAACAGCTGCACCTGGTAGACATTTACAGAGTGTTCTACCCAACCACAGCTGAATACACATTTTTTCAGCTGCACACGGGTCATTTTCCAAAACAGACCACATTCTAGTCCAGAGGTCATGTGTAAGTATATGCAAGAAAACAGAAATTATCACATGCATATTATCTGACCACAGTGCAATGAAACTGGAACTAAATGGCAAAAGAAACCAGAAACACCCGCTAAATTCACGGAAATTAAACAACACCCTACTCAGCAAATCAATGGGTCACAGAAGAAATTCAACAAGAAATTCAACAAAATCTACAATTCAATGAAAATTCAACCACAACTTACCAGAATTTATGGGATGCCATGAAAAAAGTTCTTACAGGGAAAATCATAGCTATGAACTCACACATTAGGAAAACAGAACAGGAAGAAATAAACACCCTAATGTTGCACCTCCAACATCTAGAAAAAGAAGAGCAAACAAAACTCAGGGCTCAAAGATGGGAAGAAATCATAAAGATTAGAGCAGAAATTAATTCAATTAAGCAGAAGAAAACAGTTCAGAGAATCCACAAATCAAAAGGTTGGTTCTTTGAAAGACTAAATAAAGTTGATAAGCCTCTAGGCAACCTCATCAAAAGCGTAAAGAAAAAATTCAAGTACCTGCAATGAGGACTGAAAGGCACAGACCCATCGAAATTCAGAAGATTATCAATAGTTACTTCAAGAATCTTTACATTCACAGAATAGAAGACACAGAAGAAATGGACAGATTCCTCGAAAGGTACAAATTACCAAAAATGAACCAAGAAGATATAACTATTCTGAATACGAAAATAATAGCCAACCAAATACAAAGTGTAATAAAAAGCCTGCTGAAAAGAAAAGTCCAGGTCCTGATGGATTCACAGCTGAATTCTACAAGAAATTTATAGAAGATATAATCCCTACACTCCTCAAACTCTTCAATGAAATTGAAAAGGAAGCCGTCTTCCCAAAATCATTTCTGGAGGCAAGTATTATACTGATTCCAAACCAGGGAAAGGCACAACCACAAAAGGAGAACTACAGGCCAATCTCCCTCATGAACATAGATGCAAAAATACTCAATAAGATCCTAGCTAATAGAATACAACAAATCATCAAGAAGATCATACACCATGAACAGGTTGGATTCATCCCAGGGACGCAAGGATGGTTCAGTATTCGAAAATCTATAAACTTCATACACTATATTAATAGACTGAAATCTAAAAACCATATGATCATCTCAATTGATGCAGAAAAACCTTTTGACAAAGTTCAACACTCATTCATATTCAAAGTCCTAAAGAAAATTGGAATAGATGGACTCTACCTTAACTTGATAAAAACCATCTATGACAACCCAAAAGCTCATATAATCATAAATGGGGGAAAACTGAAATCTTTAACTGTTAAATCAGGTACAAGACAAGGATGTCCTCTATCACCCCTCCTATTCAATATAGATTTGGCATCATTAGCAACAGCTATTAGAAAAGAGGGAGAAATAAAAGGAATAAGAATAGGCAAAGAAGAAGTTAAATTACCACTATTTGCAGATGACATGATACTTTACTTGGAAGACCCAAGAAATTCCACCAAGAAACTACAACAACTGATATAGGAATTCAGTAGCATAGCACGATACAAAGTCAATACTCAAAAGTCAATAGCATTCCTCTACACAGATAACAAGCACACTGAAAGAGTAACAATAGAAATAATACCTTTTACAATACTATCATGGAAAATGAAATACCTTGGGATTCACTTCACCAAACAAGTCAAAGCTCTTCTTACAGAAAATTACAACAACCTAAGAAAAGAGATTATAGAGAATTTGAGAAAATGGAAAGATATTACATTCTCCTGGATAGGAAGAACCAACATAGTGAGATGGCCATACTCCCAAAATTGCTGTACAGATTTAATGCAATCCCTATCAAACTGCCACCCACATACCTCCCAGACCTACAGAAATCGTTCCTAAAATTTATTTGGAACCACAACTGACCTACAATAGCAAAGGCAATCTTGGCCAATAAAGACAAGGCAAGAGGCATCACAATTCCTGACTTGAAAGTATACTACAAAGCCACTGTGATAAAATCAACATGATATTGGCAACAAAATAGATCTGCGGATCAATGGAATAGATCAGAAGATGCACAGGCATCTACAAACACATGCAGCCATCTAATCTTCGACAAAGGGGCCATACATACTCACTGCAAGAAAGATAGCCTCTTTAACAAATGGTGCTGGAAAACCTGGCTTTGTACATGCCAAAAACTAAAACTTGACCCAGCTCTATCACCATGCACTAAGTTAAAGTCAAAATGGATTAAAGATCTAAACATTAAAACAGAAACATTCAATCTCCTGGAAGAGAAAGTAGGAGGAACTCTTGAAGAAATAGGGGTAGGTAAAGAGTTTATGAACAAACATATATTCGCACGGGAGGCACTTGAAAGAATCAACAACTGGGATTAACTCTTATTGAGGAGTCAAAAGACATTGTCAACAGAGTGAAAAGGCAACCCACAAATTTTGAAAAAATCCTAACTAATAAGCAATTAGACGAAGGTCTGCTGTCTAGAATATATAAAGAACTAAGATATAACTGGGCCCTCAAATTTAAGGACCCAATACAGAAATGGGCATCTGAGATGAATACACACTTCTCAGAGGATGAAATTAAAGCAATGAATAAATATAGGAAAAAATGTTCCATATTGCTAGCCATTCGTGAAATGCAAATAAAAACAACATTGAGATATCATCTCATTCCAGAAAGAATGGCTATCATAAGGAAATCAACCAACAACAAATGTTGCAAAGGTTGTGGGGAAAAGGGAACACTTCTCCACTACTGGTGGGAATGTAGACTGGTACAACCATTGTGGAGGTCAGTGTGGAGACTCCTCTAAAGAGTAGGACCGGTAATCCTATTCAAGCCAGCTGTCCCCCTACTGGGAATTTTCCCAGAGGAACTGAAAACATTGTATCATAGAGATAAATGTGTACCTATGTTTACAGCAGCACAATGTGTGATAGCAAAATCTTGGAAACAACCAAGATGTCCATCACATGAGGAATGGTTGAAAAAGATGTGGTATTTCTATATAATGGAGTATTACTCAGCTATTAAGAATGATAAGTTTGAAGCATTTATATTGCAGTGCATGCCACTTGAACATATACTCGTAAGTGAAATAAACCAGACACACATGTATAAGTATCGTATAGTCGAGCTAGTATAAGAAGCAAAAAGAAGATATACAAATAGAAATGTACAACAACAACTAAAAACAATTGAGTCAAATGCAAAGTGAATGGCATATGCTGCAGGGTACTAATCAGCTTTTCTTCTGGATGGTTAACAACCTAAGTTTACAGATCAAAATTGGAGAAATTGAAGAGCCGCAAGCCTAGCCAACATTTTGGCTCTAGCCTTTCAAGGTCAGCGAAGACTCAGGACATAGGAGAACGTGTACTGCAACATCATGAAACTCAGTTGAGCTCCAAATTTCTTGAACAAGGAGATTATGGAGCCACAGAGGTAAGAGATCGAAGTTCTACAGTGTGCTTGGGGAGAGTCACATGGAGAGAAAACTTTCTCTCAGGCTCTCACAGAGAGCAAACTGGTCAAGCATTGGCCGTGACTCATCCACATGGATGACAGAGACAAAGGATCTACGGAATAAGGTATAGGACTACAAGATAAACCCTGAGGGGACTTCACTGACCTCATAGGAAACAAAAAGTACATGTGTTGGTATATAGGTCTTGCTCTATCTAGGTCTTAACCATCCAGCAGAAAAGTAAAAATGAGGTATATACTACGGGGCCATAATAATAAGTTGAGGTGTAAATGGCTATGGTCAACAACTTCTTCAGATAACTCACTATTGTTGTGGAATGCTGGACTGTATTGACTTGTGTCGTCAATTTCAGGCACCTAAATTAGTTGAATGACAATGCAGTGTCCATCTTTGACAGTTGTAGACAAAGGAAAGGGTACACAAAGGAGGAATCATGATGTGTGTGTATGGACAGTACAGTTGGGACAGATAATGCCGTCCTTCTACATAATTCTATGAGAGGCAAGATTTGCACTAATAGTGCCTGGACAGGATATTATGTTGGCTTCTAGTGCTATGGACAACCACTAGGAAAATAACAGGTAGAAATTATTAATTATTGAATCCTTGATATAATTCAGGTATAAAAAATAAGATATATAAACAGCTACACTCTCTTAATTTACTGATAAGAGACATCTGCTATAATAATGTCTGTTAAGTATAATATCATGTATGCACCTTGTACGATACCAAAACATTATGAAAACAGTTTGCAATGTATTAATTCATCGAATCCATCCTGTTAAGGTGTCTTAAAACTGTCTCATTGATATTTGTACTTCAATAAAATTAAAAAAGAAAATCTTTGATATCTAAGCAACGTAGACATGACCTAGGCATGTAACCAAAAACATTTATTAAAAGAAAAAGATAATTCGAATTTATTAAAATTAAAAAGGGTTTCCCTGTGAAGGATCTTGTTTAGACAATAAAAAGATAAATTTACTACCTAGGAAGAACATTTACAAATCACATATCTGACAAAGCACTCATGTTTAGAATATATAAGGAGCATTTACAATCAAACAATGAATGCACAATAATCCAGTTAGAAAACAAAGTAGATATAAACATACATTTCATTGGAGAGGATATATGGATAGCAAATGAACATATTAAACATGAACAACTCTATAACCCATTAGGCAATGCAAATTAAAACTAGAATGAGATGTCACTATTTTACCCATTAAAACACTAAAATAATGCAAATACCAAATTCTAAGCCAGGCATGGAAATACTTGCCTATAGTCCTAGCATTTGGAAGGGTAAAGCTAGGTGATCACTGTGAGTTCAAGACTACCTGGGGTACAGAGTAAGTTCAAGGCCAAATTGAACTACACAGTTCAATATTGTATGGGGTGTTATTGCCTATGTATTTAAGAGTTTACTTATTTTATATTTTGACATATTTAGTATTTCTATTTTAATATTTAGAAATTTGATTTATTTTCATTTTAATTAATACATGGTAAGACATCAGTATTGATTCAATATCCCACAAGTGGGGATATATATATAATAAAAAAACATTAAATTTCAGTTACAGTGTGGAGAAACTAGACCTCAGATGTTTCTTGTAGGAATGTAGAGTGATATAGCCATTCTGGAAAATAGTTTTAAATTATGTTGGAAAGGTAAGTAAACATTATATAACCCAGTAATTGTGCTTACAGATAAGTGATTATGCCACAGAAACACAATCTTATATTCAGAAATATATTTGTATATAAATCTGCATAGTAGTTTTGTTAAACCAACAATAGAAACATCCCAAATATCCTGTCAGATATTACTCAGAAATAAAAGAAAATGAATTATCAGTACATACAGTATGGATGAATAATGGAAATTATGCTTGGTTGAAATTCAGTTGCAAAAGGGCCAACTTGATAGCTCAGCAAACCTGAAGCATCTGCTTAGGCAGACTGCAGCGCCTGAGGTTCAATCCCTGGCATGCTGTGCCAGGCCACCCCCATGGCATGCTGAGATGGCAATTGAGAATGGGCAAGGTGGCATGCGCCTATAATCCTAGCACTTGGAAGTCTGAAAACAGGAGAATCACTACAAGTTTGATCTACACAGTGAGACCCTATAGACCCTGTCCTAAATACAGAAAAAAAAAATAAAATAATTTTAAAAAATTTTATTGCAAAAAATTACATGCTGCATGATTGCATTTACATAACATTCATGAGGGACATTCATGGGAAGCAGATTAATGGATTCCTGGGATTAAGAACATAAACAGTAGAGAAGAAATTAGGAGTGACTACAGAAGTAGTGGGAAGATAGTTTTGCATCTTGATTACAGTAGTAGCTACACAGTATGCACATGATAAAAATAACATGTAATTTTGAATTGTCTTGCTTTCTCCTTTAGCTGAGACAAAATACCAGATGCCAAAGACTAAGGAAGGGAAGATTTATTTAGCTCACAGTTTGTAGAGATTTCAGTCCATAACCAGCTGGTTACAAAGCACAGCAGAGGTACAATTGTTTGTGGCAGTAGAAGGCAGCAAAAGCAATGAAATCAAATTGGGGAGAACAAATCTCCATTTCTCCTTTATATTGTAAGCAGGTTACCTGCCTTGGAACGGGTGTAGTACTCACATCACCTCCCTCCCCTCCTCTTGCACAGGCTCAAATGTTTATGAAATGAGGACTCTGGCCCCCCGGTGAGTCAAATAATTAAGCTTCTAAACTTCTCAGGTTGACAAGGTGTATCAACCATTGCATACATATTCAATTATAGACATATGTACAGAAATAAATGTAAGACATTAGTATTGGGGAAAACTAGATGAACAGAACAAGAAGGGTCTCTGTACTATTTTTTTGCAACTTCTTGCAAATTTAAGATTATCTCAGAAAGTCTTTGAATGGTACTTGACACAATAACATAAAACAAGAGAATTCATCTTAACAACATTGTAGTAAAATAATGAAGAAGATTCTTTAGCAAGAAGGAAATTGCCACACATACAGATGGGTCCTGACCTTGCATATTTCAATTCAAGATCATTAACTTTAGAATGGTATGAACTGGCAGACATTAAGCAACAACCATACTTGAAATTTTGAATTTTCTTCCTTTTTCAGGATATCAATATAAATAAAAGACATTCTTTCAATAATGGGCAGTAGAAGTGAATTCACCTTCTCACTGAGTCATGTACTACTGAGGGTACACAACTGAAATTCTACAGTGAACTGAGATGCTAAGCTATGATATTTAGTAGGTTAAATGTACTAAGTACATTTTAACTTAGTATACATTAAATTTATGAGTTTATGAGAATTACCAAGTATCTGTAGCATAATGTAAGAAAAGAGGACCAAATTAAAGAATACATTATTAAAGCTATATTAGCAATGCATTATAGGACTTAAAGTAGATGTAGAAGTAAAAATATAAAATTAACAAGGCAAACAGCAAAAGAGCAGGTAAGTAAAATAAAAGCTTAAGTTTCTATCTTTGTAGAAAAAATATTCTAGAGTAAAATATGTAAACGGACTCATGTTGAAACCTCTAAGGTAACTCCTCACAAAGTAATAAAATGCATATTAACTTCATATAAAGAAGATATTACAATAAAAAGTTTAGGTTAAAAAACAAGAAAATGGGGCCAAGGAGATGGCTTAGCAAAATAAGCACTTCCATGGCAAACATAAGGATTTGAGTTCAATTCCCAGTTCTGCAAAAAAAAAAAAAAAAAAAAAAAAATCTTTAAAAGAAAATTTAAAAATGAAAGTGAATGAAATTTAAAAGCCAGTGAGATGCTAGATAAAAGCACAGATACATTAGTAGACTACAGTAAATGTAGCACCCAATATAAGACTGTTATACTGATTTTTTAATTATATGTTTTAAAAAGAATATAGAGGGCCAGCTGAACAGCTCAAATAGCTCAGCAGATTAAAGCTCCTATAAGCAGGCATAGGGGCTGAGGGTTCAATCCTGGGCCTTTCATGCCAGCCCTGCCCCAGGGTGCATTGAAAAGACAACTGAGACTAGGCATGGTGGTATGCATCTGTAATCCCACAATTTGGGGGGCTATAAACAGGTGGATCACTAGGAGTCTAATCTAGTAGTGAGACTCTGAACACCCTGTAGGCCCTTCCCTAAAAATAAAAAGTAAACAAAGAAATAAAAATAACAATAATGTGAAATATATGCCATGAAAAATTAACTAAAAATAACTAAGACAGATATAAAGTTCATCCATGTATATTTTGAGATACATTACTAAAGAGATGTGACAAAAGAATATATATGGAAGACTAATTCTAAGTCTGTATACATCTAATTAGTTCCAAAATATAACTTATTATTATGAAACAGAGAAATAATCAATTTACAATCATAGTGAGATTTTACCATTTCTCTCATTCGCAGTTAGAGCAATACAAGGAAAATATTAATTTATAGATATATAACAATTGATTATCTTGGTTCAATTCACATACATAAAATATTGAACCTCAAAATGAGCACAAATTCATGCGCTGTGCACATTTATCAAAATTTTCTAATAAAACAAGTATCAACAAATGTAAAAA
>PVKA01009806.1:18167-52883 GCA_004027165.1 Ctenomys sociabilis
AAAAAAAAAAAAAAAAAAAAAAAAAAAAAAAAAAAAAAAAAAAAAAAAAAAAAAAAAAAAAAAAAAAAAAAAAAAAAAAAAAAAAAGATAAAAAAAAAAATGTAAAAATTTGAAATTTTACAGACTGTGATCTTTCCATAGTGTAATTTTATGTTTTAGTACCACTAAATAATGAGTAGAGAACATTCAATACTTAAAGCTTAACTCATTTCTTAGTACAAAGTTCAAAAAAAACTCCAAGAAAAAAATCATAAAAGATTTTATCTTCAGCTTAATGAATATTTGTGAAATGAAGGAAAAACAGTAATTAGAGCGAAACATAGTTGTGATATATTAGAAAAATATTAAAATCAGCAATGTAAGTTTCCATCTTAAGAATGTAGTCATAAATGAATCTTAAAGTACCAAAAGAGTAGAAATCAATAAACTAGAATAACACATACACAACTGATGGGCTGGGCAGATCGCTCAGTAGAATAAGCACTTGCCTAGCAAGTGCAAAGCCCTGAGTTCAATCCCCAGTACTGAAAGAAAAAAAAAACACACACACAATTGAGTAATTCAGGAAACTTGAGAGTCTTCCTTTGAAAAACTGATAAAAATTGTAAATACACAGAAGACTGCTAAAACATACTTTTTTTTTTTTACCAGCCTGTCTTTCTATTGGTTGGCACTCACTAGTCAAATTCACTGTACTTTATTACACCTTGTAACGACATAAAACAGGATTTTCAGAACTGCTTTAGAAAGCAGCAAAACTAGTAAGAGTGTTTCAAGTGAGGAAACGGATTTTGAGGAGGATTAATAACAATGTGTCTATAATAATTTTCTGTAATTTTTTAAAAATTTGAAAATTCACCATATAATTTGACCATACCTTGTGTATGCCACAAACAACATGATATGCCAGCATAAACATAAATTCTTCCCCAATCAAGCTTCAGCAAATTTAACAGCAGTTCGTAAGATTCTCTCAGAAAAATTCATCCACTATGCCTAGTCTCCTACTTCAATGAACCAAAAGATAAACATCTATTATTTTAAACCACTATAATTAGAATAATCAAAGAAGACCTTAAGTAAATAGATAATACATTCTCAGATTGCATGATCAATAGCACCATTCTCTGTGATAATATGTCAGTTATGAATATCTGAAAAACAGAAATTTAAGATGCTTTCCTCAGCTGAGGGGGACTAAGTATAGGAGACAGGAAAGGAAAAAATCCTTTACTATATATGCTCTTGCATGTTTTATATGTCAAACCAGGTGAATGTATTAAGATACATGAAGTTTTAAGGAACATAATTCAGATTACCCTCATAGAATTAAAGAAATTTCAGAATTAGGTTATGAATTGTGTCCTCATAAGCCAATTCTGATGGATCAAGTTGTTAAGATTTTATAAAATTACTGGGTGAAGAAAACATTTCTTCCCTTTAGCTAATATTTCTTAAAATACTGTGATATTAATTAGAACATTGTAGAAAAAAAATGTATATAGATACAAATAATTTAAGGATTCTATTGGATTTTACTTGAAAAAACATGTAGACAATTCTGTGCATTCTACATTACAAAATATACAATCAGTGATAGCAAGCCATTGATATGTCTGAAATATAAATGACTTATTTTATTCTCATCTAGATCAAGCATTAAAGAAATCAAGATGAATTTTTTTCTAAATTTTTGGGTAAGTATATTTGAAATGGGTCTAAAAGTCATATATGATAGAGAATATGTATATGGAGAAGTCTTTAAAGGATCTTTTCATACTTGATGTCAGTTCAAATATTATAGGTACTTGAATTCAGCAACATAACTCAAAATAGTCCAACAGTCCATAATAGCAGTGGGTTATCAACAGACATGGCAATTGTCAGAAGCTGTTGACTTGAGCCTTTTACAGCACAGCATATTAATATAGCATTACTTTTTATAACTCGTGGTTACACTTTGGTGCTGGATGGTTAAGACCAAGTTAAAGCACGACCTATATAATTAAAAATACAACTTTTGTATTTGACAAGGTCAGTCAAATCCCCTCAGGATTTACTCTGAACCCATGTACAGCAGCTTGTAGATCTTTTGTCAGTGTCAGCCATCTGGATGAGTCATGGCCATTGCTTGACCAATTGCTCCCTGTGAAAGCCTAAGATAATTTTTTTTTCTAGGTGACTCTCTTTAGATACACTATACACCCATCTCTGACAAAACAAAATAAAAAAAGGGGGACATAAATGAAGGACCACTTTTTACTGAAAAAATATAGATACATTTGCATATACAAAATAGGATAGATATACAGCTATTTTCTTTTAGTTCAATGAGAAGATTTATACTATATTGTTTATACAAGATATCATGTCTGCATCTTGTACTCCAAATAACTACTATGAAGACAATATGCAACGTATTAATTATTGTAACTGTCCTGCTAACCTGTTTTGAAACAGTCTCATTGCTATTTCCTTCTCATTAAAGTAGTTTTTTAAAAGTCATATATGAGAAACAAATGGAAACTGAAACCTATTTTTCCATAAGCTAAGACTGGTTTATGCCTTCTAATAGTAATGTAAAAATGTACAATAACTTATAAGTTACACAAGCTGAAATATAGATAACATAAAGTTAAGAGCATATAAAAATTCATATAATTAAATGGTTTTCATCAAAGGGTATGAAATCTGTTCCAAAATATATGTGGTTAAATTCTCTTTTACAGATTTGAAGGTCTCATTGATAGATACATTGGTAGGTATCTTACTTCCTGCAATAAAACATGACAAATTGGCGAACTCAAATTACACGGTTTGTATGTATATATCTTTCTCAAAAGATAAATACTATATTTTAAAAATATTAAAATGAAAAGCCAGCCAAATAGCTCAGCAGATTAAAGCACCTGAAATCAGGAACAGGGGCCAGTAGTTCAATCCCCAGGCCTACCTTGCTGGCTCCATCCCCGGAGTGTGCTGGGAAGGCAATTGAGACTGGGCATGGTGATGCATGCCTGTAATCCCAGCTCTTAGGAAGCTGTAAACAAGCAGATCACTAGAAGTCTGACCTAGTAGTGAGACCCTGAATACCCTGCAGGCCCTTTCCTAAATACAAAAAATGATAGAAAATAAAATGATTCAAAGTTCTTAGGATTTAAACTTATCCTAAATCTGTCAGTTTTTTATGTTCATACCAACTAATCTGCTTCAATTGAAATAATATTTAATTAGAAATCATCATCACCAATCATTTCCTCCTCCAAAAACACCCATAAAAGGGACCAGAATATTCCTTTCACATACATTTAAGTTGTAAAGGGAAAAAAAGATCCTCACAAAAATGTAGGTTCAGATCTAATCAAGGAATTAAAACAAAAGAAAAAAATCTTACCAGCAGATAGAGAAAATATCAGCAGGATGACTGAAATATTAATATTTTGATGCTCTGGACTAAATTTAAAATAATATAAAAAACTAGGTCTGATCTAAAGAAAGTAGTATATCTAGTTTTAGCAAATGTCCTAAAATAACTGAGATATAATACTCATGAGTATCACTTATAATACTGGAAATTATGTTTTATGTGTATATAAAAAAGAAAAAACTAAAGTGTGTTATAGATAAAATATAAAGTAACCCGAAGAGACTTAGTTATTGAAAACACTAATCTCATCAAACAATTAAAAGATTGATAAATTCATAGTCAAATGGGGTATCTGAATGTGGGGCCCAGTTAGGAAAAAAGAGTACAGTGACTTTCCTTTCAAAACATATTCTATCCTTTTTTTTTTTTTTTTTTTTTTTTTTTTTTTTTGAGACAGGGTCTCACTATGCAGTTCAGGCTGGCCTTAAGCTCACTTTGTAGCTCAGGCTGGTCTTGAACTCACAACAATCCTGCTACTTCAGCCTCCCGAGTGCTGGGATTACAGGCCTGCGCCACCACGCCCGGCTAACATATTCTATCCTTAACCCTTTCATTTTTTTTTTTTTTCTGGCTTTTTTCTCAGCTTCCCAGCAGCCATGAAGTGAAGGTTCACCCTGTCCTCTACCATGTTTCTGCCTTTGAGCCAGCCAATTATGGGATGAAACTTTTGAAACCATGAGCAAAATAATTTTCTCCCCTTTTTCTTTTTTTATTTTCTTTTTCTATTAATTTTTTTAGAACAAATAGCAATGAGACAGTTTCAAAACCAATTAATAGGACAGTTTCAATAATGTTGTCTTCACAGTAGTTATTCATAGTACAAGATGCAGACATGATATCCTGTCCAAACACTATGAGTACAAATCATTCTTCTCACTAAATTAAGAAAAAGAGCTGTATATCTATCCTATTTTGAGTATACAAATACAAAACGGTCCTTCGTTTGTATCCTCCTTTTTTCTTCAGTTTTGTCAAAGATGGGTATTCCATTGCCATTTAAATATTGCAGGTGTGCGATTTCAGAAAAATAATTAAAACAAACAGCAGAAACACAGACAAAAAAAGAGCAACATGCGACAGTGCACATGATATGGTTTCAAAACAAGAATAAAAATTTTTTCCAATTAAATTGAAAATTGATTTTGGCAGAACCGGGGAGACTTAACTTGTGAGACACATTCGACTCATAAACACAGCAAATGCTACCTGTTATGTATGCAATCAAAGCATTTTCCTCATGTTTCAAATTTTATATATATATCTGGGCCTTAAGAGTTGATTATTTTATTTATGGTTTTATAGATTAAGTTATTTATAGGAAAATATATTTAATTACGTTTACAGAGGACTTTAGTGTATCACATTTGTTGATGTAAACTTATATTTTTAATGGACAAGTAATATTTGAAACAAACAAAATCACAGCATCATATGTGTGTTGGTGACAAAAATAAAACTGTTTTGATACAAAAAAAGAATAAAAATGTAACAATAGTTGTTATATTAAGGAAGAAAAAATTAATGTTTATTGAAAGCAAGCATTACTGTTTAACCAATTTTGCATATCTATATCTGTTAATCTGAACAATAGATTTGAAAATAAAAATATGCAAAGTTTTCTCCTTTGAGTTGTGTGTGTCTGCAATTTTTGTCCCAGTAATAGGAAGTCAATAATATAATAAAGGATACCTATATATCTGTCATCCTCTTTCTCATTTCATTTATAAATATATACTTCATCAACCTCTGTCCACATTTTAATTATTCCTTATCAACCACTCAATAAAATAAAATAAGTGCTCTTCTTGGACCCAAAGCCAATCAATACTTGCCCCCATTATTTACCTTTCATCATTTGAATGCTAGTTGTTCATCTGGATAAATTTACTTCTCACAGATTTCCCTTCCTGTCATTAATATAAAGTTTTCCTATGATATTCCTTCCTAGGCACAGCAAAATGTTTCACCATTTCCCAAATAATAAATATTAGACTATCTTATAGTGTTAAAGTACAAGTTTTACTCATGTCTTCATAAGAATTAAGCAAGGCTGGGGAGATAGCTCAGCAGAATAAGTGCTTGCCTGTCAAGCACAAAGGCCTGAGTTCAATCCCTGGTTCCACCAAAAAAAAAAAAAAAGGTTAAGCAGGTGTGCATTATGTTCTAGGTCTGATATTGAATCCAATATTAGAGACATTAAAAAGTTTAATATAAAGAAAAATCTAATAATTTTTCCATATTTATTGATCCAATTTATTCTTCTGGTCATTAATAATTATGCAGTGGGATAGTTTGACAAAATTACTGTATCATCAACAACACTGATCTTAGACAACATTTAGTGTTACTCTAAAGTTAGTACCAACATTTTTTGAATGTCTGAAACTTTTTTCAGTATTTTTTAAAGGTAAAAAAATATAAGGGAACAATCCACTTGGGACCCCATTCCTGTCCCTCTCTTGGACAGGAGCTTTCTTCTCCTCAATAAATATATTCTGCTCATAACCTCCGTATGTTCCTAAAATTCATTCTTTGGTTTTAGAGAACACAAACTCATCCAGGTCAGGTCGGGAGACCATTTCTCTTTATGGCATTTGGAGGTTCCCTGTATCATTTGGTGGTCACCCACCTGAGATCAGTTTTTCTCCCTGTATCATTTGGAGGTTTCCACTGAGATCACAGGACAGAGGTATGAGTTCGCTTTTCTTTCATAAACTCTGAATTGGGACTTGCTTAGGTAAGAAATTTTTATACTCCAAACATTGATATGTCATTGCACATTGCTCATAATTGTCCATGTTTTGCCTCATACAGTTTTGTTTCATACAGTTTAGTTAAAATTGCTTACAATTGCTTATGGTTTGTCTTTTATGTGGTTTTATGAAAATGCTGGCCAAAATGTTGTTGGTAAATCTAAATTTAAAAAGATGGAAATATCACGATATTACTTAATGGAACATTTTATGACTGCTTTGTACTTGCATATGTTGCATTTGAATTAGATGTTAAATGTACTGGTATTCCTTGCTTGACTTTAGACAATAGAGCTAGAGAGAGTAACTTTAGTAAGCCTCCTAATGGACTTTATGTAAACTTCTACAAAAGGGGACTTTTAAATCTAGCTTGAATTTAGAAATCTACATGCCTATATATGAAACACAGGACTCCTTTTGCCAACTAAATGACATTAGTTGGCAACTATTCTTAAAGACTTGGAGGACAGGTTTCTTACTCCTAGTTTTCCCATTTCTTTGTACTTTCCTTTCTAGAGGCATGTAAGTTAGAAGAATATAGACTGTTCCAATTAAGTGAAGCCCTTAGAAAATGAGCATTTGTGAATGCCAGAGACAGGGAAGCCATTTTAAAAAGGACACATACTCCATCTCTGGGTCAAATGAGACAAAGAGAAACTATGCCCATCCAGGAAAATACATATAAAAGCTTTATTCTGGCTTACTGTTCTAGGCAGGTCTCCTTTGGAGGCTAAATCTGATATACAGTAGAGTGAACTGACTTCTGGGTGACACCAGAAGGAGCTGCTTCAAAAGCAGCACATTTATTGGACTAAAACACATTTAGTGTGAGGGAGGATCTCAACCAATTCTCCTAGGGCTAATTATTTAGGTGCATAAGAGATACACTGAAGACTTTAAAACCTTTACTGTAAAGTACTAGGTATTCTTGTTCAGGCTTTTAGCTATCCCTTATAGAACTTGGACAAACAGTGGTTACTCTGTCAGGTAGGAAATGCTCCTAGATCAGCTGCCACTCTTAGAAGCAGAGGACAGGTTTCCCCCACTGTTCTTTGCTGAATTCCCATTGAAGCCTATGACTGATGGAATGTTGACCAGAGAAACTGTTGGATTCTTTTCTGGAGACATCTCTGGTTGTGTGAGCCAATAGAAACTGAGAACACCTGAGAGGTTATGTGTGGAGGACCACCTGAGCAGCTCTCCTTGAAAGAAGAGTGACTGTCTCCATTTTGACTGAGTCTGGTCCTATTTCCTCATATTGTTATGTAGAGAGCTGGCTAGGACTTCTGTTTACCCTTCAATCGGCCTTAAGCAATATGTATTGGTCTACCTGAGATGTCGGTGATAGTCTTTGAAGGTGGCATGCATGTTTCCCTGGTAAGCCTGCTGCTCCTTAATGTGAGCCAGGTGGAGACAGGATGGTAGAGCTAATGCTCTGCGCTGCCAGCTGGGATCGAGCCTCAAGATAGAGGCTATGACTTCCTGGGGCTTGAAAGACTACATCAAAGCTGAAGCCCTAGACTTCCCAAAACATTAAATACTATATAATGCAGATTACTCTCTGCATATGGCAAAGGTAAATGTAGGCCACCCACCTAGCTCAGCTCACAGTAGTCACCTACTTCCCACAATTCTCAGCCAATCCTCCTCAAGCCACTCCCCCACTGAATAAAAACCGGATGAGGCCCTGGGTCACTCTCTTGGTTCTGGAAAGCCATGTCATGGCAGGACTTAGAGCCCCTCAACTCCCCGATGATTAAAAATATAATTTAGTGCCCTCATTTTCACTGTGGGTTGCATGGAAAGTGGTAGACTGGAATCAACTTGATGGGATTCCAATAACGTAACTTTGGGATTACAAATATTGGTTTCTTGGACTGAGACAAGGACCAGGAAATGTCTCCTACAGTTATGGCCATACCCAAAGGTTCCTTGGTGGAAACTGGCTCTTGACCACTGAAAGATCTCTATTTATCTATTGTACTTTTTTTCTCTCTCTGCTAGTAAAGTAGGACCTCTACTTGAGATTTTCAGTAGGCCAACTTAATGAGTCACTATTTCAGGAATTAGGCTGAGGTGACCTGCAATAGTTTACTTTCTATAGTGGCTATCAGGGGAAGTTTACATCTGCACCCTGTATGTTAAGAAAGTAAGAAATTTTTTGTCAGTTATATTGTGTTTTTACCAATATGTAAAATGTGATGCTAGATGATAAATATATTTCACCCGTGAGCTCCAAGGTTAAATCTTGTCTAGTTGCTAAAAATTTTGCCTAGGTGATCAGGTGGAAAACAAGTGCCCAGAGACTTGGCTCAACGCATGGAGTCAAATCCCTCCAGTCAATGGTTCTATCTATCTCTATAAATGATCTTTGTAGCCTGAGAAGTGCTGACTTACAATTGACCATTTATGCCATAGTTATGCTTTCTTCTGTAGACATTCCTGCCATTCGACCAATTGTACCTCATATTCACAAATATTCAGTAAAACTAAGTGAAGGATTTGTGAGATGTTTCAGGAGATAGGAATCACACACCAGTTCTAGGGTAGATAGGCTGGTGGGATCTTGTGTCCCTTCTCTCCAACATGAGCATTCACCTGCTCTGGAGAGGGCAACTCAGGGACACCTGGGTGAAGGAATCAATTAAATAGAAGGTGGGGATGTCCAAAAAGGTAACTTCTATTGAATTCCAGGTTATCTCACAGTCAAAGTCTCTTACTTCTTTCAAATGCTTCATTAGGCACCAGAAGACATATGATGAAAAAGAGCAGTTTTATCCAAATGGAATGCAGAGGAAACTAAAAAAGATGATATAAAAAGGAAAACGGTAAAAATGTCTTATGGTCAGATTTGGTTTGTATTAAGGTTATTGTTATTTAAGTTTTGAAATGTAGATGTGGGCAACAAGAAGACCAGGCAGTTCAGCCTCACCCACCATTACTGAAAGTAAAGTTTTCCCCTTGCCTTTCTAAAGGGTGGGCTTCTAAAAAAGCTGTAATCCAGGCTCCACAGGGCTACACCCATTTTTAGCTGAATCTGTGCAAACTTTTCAAGGACAATACCCTTTAAAAAAAGACAATTTGGAACTTCCAGACTTCATGTACCTTAGATGACCCCGATAAGTACATTGATGTCTTTAGACAACTTCCTCAGACTTAAAAACTAGATTGAAAGGATGTGATGTTAATCTTAAACCAAGCTTTGACTTCTAGTAAAAGGCAGCATTACAAGCTACTATTGCATTTGGAGAGAAATATTATATTGTTAATTTTAAAGAGCTAAGAGATAGACAACCAGTAGAACTTGTAGTTCACACTGAAACCCAAATAGTTAGATCCCTACTGGCCTAATAGCCAGGCAGGAAAACTAGAAAAGCTATTTTATTTCAAGTGTATATTATGAAGGTCCAAAAGAACTAGAACCAAGCCTTCTAATTATTTGAAATTTGAGCTATTTACTAGGAGAAAGATGAACACCCCTCTGTTTCTTATAATGTTTAATAGAGACACTGGTAAGATATACTTTGTGATATGTTAATTCAGTAGAGGAGCAGATTACTCTTACAGATAAGTTGAGGAACTACAAAAGATAGCTTTTTCTCCAGACAACTCACTTGATACTTTATAGGGCACTAAGGAAATGACTTCCTATAATCGGAACTGGGAGAACACCAGAAACAGAAAGCAAAGAGATAAAAAATGGCTGCCATTATTGCGGCCTCAAAACAAACCCTAAGTATAATTCTCTTGGCTCCAAGAAGAGCTCAACAATGATGAGGTTCATCTGCTACCACTGCCAGAAGGCAGACCAGAATAAGAGGGACTGCCTTAAGAGGCCCATAAGGCATGACCTGCCTGCCAAGGCAGCCACTAGAAATGACACTGCACTCTGAGGTGGAAGCCCCAGAGCTCAGACTCGGCTTCCCAGATGGTCCAGTAGGACCGAAGGGCCCTGGGCCTGTCTCCTACCTCTGGCTGGACTGTTATCTCTACCTGCCATCTCCATGGAGGAGCTCTGAGTAATAATGACTAAAGGAAAAAAACCCAGCCTATTGCTGGACATTGGCACAGGTCTCTTTGTCCTTCTCCAGTCATCATACCTCAATAGAAACAGACTTTAGAAGATATATTGCTTTAGCTATAACTGAGACACTACAATATATTCAGGTTGCTTACTAATCAAGATGATGCTGAGACTGACATTTTACAAATGTTATATATTGTTGTTCATGTACAAGACTTAAAAGGTATTTCATTGGTTTAATCTGACTGAATGCTATGTATTTCACAGTAAGCATATGTTCGTCTGGTTGATTTCTGATGTAATGCAGTTTCCATGTTGATAGTTAATACATGTGTGACCTCTCTTAACTAAAGCTAGAGGGGCTTATAGCAAACTGTCAGACTCCATGAATAAAGGGTCTAAGAGCTAGTGAGTTACAATTGCTATGCCTCAAAAATGTTTATAAATTTACCTATTAGCTCAAATGCCTATGCTTTGATTAGATATGTTCTAATCTCTCAGAAAATTTGTTCTTTTTTAGAAGATACCAAAACCAGGTGACCATGCAGGTAAAATCTATAACAAATATGCTAGATTAAGATTCCTTTTATAGGGATCCACCAGATTTTGTCTATAAAGACATAGTAAGGCCTTAACTATCCACCTCATATAGCCCAGCTGAGTGGAGCCTTCTCAAGATTATTGCACTCACACACCTAGGCAAGATGGTTCCTCTAAATCCACTACAGGAGAAGTGGCCATCACATTCTTAGACAGGGCTACTTCCAGGAGGCCTTAAAACCAAAAAGTTGTATCTTGTTCAGTGGACCCAAGAAATCTGACACAAGCTGCAGAAGTTAGAAGAGTTTGCAAGAGGGCTGGCAAGATAGCTCAGCGGTCTAAAGCGCTTCTCAGGGACTGCAGTCTGATCCCCAGCACCACATGCCATGCCAGCCCCTCCCCTCAGGGCGGGCTGAGCTGACCCCCCGCCCCGCAAATAAAGAATCCATGATGTGTAGCAAGACACTGTAATAAATAAATATTTTTTTTTAAAAAAGAAGAGTTTGCAAGAATAAATTGGTCTCAATTGAGGTGTCTCATAGTAGAAAGGATAAAAATGGAATTATCGATGAAAAATGAGAATGGTGATACTAGCAGCCTAAGGAACGAAGAAGGATAGTCAAAAAACAGAAAAAAGTTATGCTTTCCTGGATCAAGACAGAGAGCAAGGACATTTCAAGCAAAAATGTCCAAAGCTGCTAGAGAAGGAAAAACGTGTTTATGACGGAAACAAAGGAAGTTTCAGATTGAGGTGGTCATGGGTCTTCCCCTCTCAGCCTGAGGGAAACTATGTTAACTGCCAATATAAGAAGAAAACCTGTTAAACTTTAGATGCTTATGCAGATTTCTTGGAAGTTACCCAGCCAGTGGCCTCACTTATAAACTGCAGAGTACTTCATGTTTTCCCTATTTCTGGCAATTTATGTGCCACAAGTAATAATAGAATTGATGAGACATAAAAGGCCAGTTTGAGACAATATGCAATGGCCATGAAAGATAAAAACAGAATTAAACCTCACATTTAAGAGATCTCTGCCAATTGACCTACACAAATTTCTAACTAGTGTTTTTATATGCTGAAGTGCCCTGGACACTATCTTTATCATTTTAATGGGAAGTCATTATTGTCTTCTTGGTGAAAATCATTTTTTACTATATTCAGGATTATCCTGTTGATCTTATTATGTGGCATATGCATGTTAATAGCTTCTTTGGCTTTGTCTCCTCCAGAATCAAAGCTATACCTCCACCCAAGAAGAAAATGCCTGTCATCTATTGAAGGCCTTTAGATAGAACCTCTGGAGAGTATCTCTGACTGCTAGTCCACAATTACAATCCCTTTCAGCCTGAAGAAGCCAGAGTGGTCATCACCCATGGTTCCCTCATGGCAGTTCAGGTTACTTCTTTAGAAGGGGGAATGTTGCAGGCAGCTGAGTTGAAATATTATAGGCAGTCAGACAGGACCACACCCTGGAAGGAGATAACACAGGAGACAACATACCTTACAACTGTGGGAGAGACAGATGCTCCTACTGTGAGCCAGACCTAAAGACCAAATAAATGCTAACCTCCCTAAAGAATAGCATCCAGGATTGATCATTACCCTAAGAAAGCCAGGAAAAATCATTATCTAATAGCCACCAGATAAAGTCCTGTTTTTCATTCATGCCTCCTTGCTACTGATTGCCTTCCCCATTTGGTCCCAGACTTAATTTTACCTGAGCAATGGTGCTTGTAATCCCATTGATTAACCACAGTTATGTCCCACCCTACATCCACCTAAGCAAGTTCCCATATTCTCCACCTTAGCCCCCATATGGTTTCACACTAAAAAAGTTCCTGAAAGAGACAGCTTCCTGGGGACAACCAGCCTGGGACCCACCTCTTGTCTCTCTCTCTCAGATAGGAGCTTTTTTTCCCTCAATAAATGTATTCCACTCATAATATAGGTATCTGTAGATAGATAGATAGATAGATAGATAGATAGATAGATAGATAGATAGATAGATAGATATTTAAGCAAAAGGCAAGGTTTTAAGTATAAAAGATAACTGATATGATAAAAGATGAATATACTTATTGTATAATTGACCTTTACATTTCATATCAGTAACAAGGCTCAGAAAAAAGAACACATTATTGCTGAATGTTGGTTTAAAGTTAGGAGAAGACACTTAGAGGTATTCCTCACTAATAGGTGATTTATCAATTACTCATTCTCTAAGGAAAAAAAACTTATAAAAGAAATAAACTATTTCTAGCTCTTGAGATAATGAAAAAAGCCTTTAATGTAAAATGTGCTTGATCAGTAATTTTGTTGTACATTAGAATTCTTTACTTCATACATTCTTACCGTTCTCGGTTAAATTTAAGAGAATGAAGGATAGCTGGTGTTTTTTGTCTAAGGTTCCACAAATGAAGTGTATCATCTGAACTTGCACTGACCAAAGCACCCTATAACAAAAAGACGACAATGTTAGTGTGTGTTATCCTTAACTTAAGAAAGCAAAATTAGCAATCTAATTTACTAAGTTTTTCATTGCTTAAACAGGTACTTGTTGTCTCTTTAAACTAGAAATATAAAGAAGCCTAACTGCATATCCTTCAAACAGGAAGGCTAATAATGTTGAAAGTGAAACAAGCAAGTGACCTGTAGTGTATGGGTAGTTGAATGATTAGTTCAATGAACATCCCTTTACTAGTAGAGAGGAAAAATTAATACAACATCATAGTGACTATTAAAGATTTTTGTTTATCCTTTAGAAAACATGGAGTTGAAAAAAAACATGGAGATGAAACTTCTCTTGTTCTTACTCTTCACATTTACACACTAATACTCTTACATAGAAACAAATAGTCAACCCAGCTTTATAAATCAAATACAGCATATATAAAAATTCTCCTTAGAATTTTCTTTGAATTGAAAAACATTTTTACTAAAAATATACATTTGGTTTAATCTTCCCAAAATGATTCACTTAATATAAACAAAAATATCTGCAATGAAAGAAAATATTTCCAGCACTAGGGAGGCTGAGGCAGGAGGATTGTTGTGAGTTCGAGACCAGCCTGAGCTACAAAGTGAGCTTAAGGCCAGCCTGAACTGCGCAGTGAGACCCTGTCTCAAAAAAGACAAAAAAAAAGAAAGAAAAAAGAAAATATTTCCCCTACTAGATTAAGTATAATTATAAAAATAATACCAGTGTTATCCAACAGCATCAAATACAAATGAATCCTTCATCAAATACAAAGTATTAGAATGTTTTCTACTTATAGTTACAGATGGCCACACAACTAGCTGCCACATGAGATAGCTAGATGATAAATAGTACTTCACTGTGTTATGATCATTTTAAAATATCAGAACTTTTAACAGAATAGTTTTATAACTGAATGTGCTTGCCCTATATCAGAGACTAAAGCTTTAGTATAGCATTGACTATTATCTAATAATTAGTAAGTATAACCATGGTGAACCTGAAATCCTAGAACTTCCTCAAAAATTTTGTGAAGCACTTTGTTACAAATAATCTGTCATAGAGTTAGTCAGATAGCTCAATGAACTAAAGCACTTGCTTTGGCAGAATGCAGCAGCCAGAGTTCAATACCCAGTGTGCCATGCCAGCCCCCGGCTCAGAGGCACACTGAGACTGCGATTGAGACTGAGTGTGGTGGCGTGCATCTGTAATCCAAGCACATGTAAGGCTGAAAACAGGAGAATCACTATGAATTCAATCTGTGTAGTGAGACTTTGTAGAACCTATACCAAATACATTTTTAAAAAAATAAAAACAATCTTTTGCAGTCCACAACATGTAAAACTTCTAGCACTTACTTCATCTTTACAAGGTGGATGACAGGAGATAAGAATTTAAATTTCTATCTAAAACAATTCCTAATCTCAGGACTGGGGATATAGCTCAGTAGAATAAGTGCTTGCCTGCCAATCACAAGGGCCTAAGTTCAATTCCCAGTTCCACCAAAAAAAAAAATTCCTAATCTCAAAAATTCCTTTATGCAATGGTGTTTCTCTTTATGTACCTACAATTTTAGATTCAGAGAATAATAGTTTTATTTAAATAAAATATAGAATATAATCCATAAAAAATTAAATATTTATCTTTTGCATATTTACATAAAAGTATGTCCAAAGATGTATACATTAACGTATATTTTAATATGTCATACCATACAATATATGGTATACATGCCATATAGATTCTTACATTTCTTTGCATGTTTTATTTAAAACTGTATATATGCTTTCTATATATAAACTAAAGTTATTAGAGTTCCTCAACAGTACTTGATGAGCTACATCTATAATTGATTTTTAAGATTAAAAATAATGATCTCATTTCTCAGAGAGATGGACAAACATTTGGTATACAGTAGGACAGAATATGACCTATAAATTGAATAAAATAAATTTTAGAAAATGGGCAAAACTCTTGCAGTCATGGCCATTGCAAAGAATTTTCTGAACAGTACCCCAACTATATAGGAAGTAGTACCAAGAATTAAACAATGGGACGATACAAAATTTAAAAGCTTCTGCAAAGTGAAAGAAACAACAGAATGAAAAAAACTACATAAAGTGAAAAAAAATTGTGAGCTATTCCTCAGAGGACATCAGAATAAACTATAATAGCTAAATCTTGGTAATGACCCATATGCCTACCAACAGATAAATGAATAAAGTAGATGTGGTAATTACACACAATGGACTATTATTCTCTTATAAAGGAAGATAAGACTTGAGTCATTCATAGGAAAATGGATGAACCTGGAGAACAACACATTAAGTGAAATAAATCAGACACACCAATTTAAATATCTCATGCTTTCTCTTATATGAAAAACCAAAAGAGAAAAGAACAAAACATAATAGGAAGTAGAGAGATTCTTCTCAAAGAGGGAAAGATGGAAGAAGCAGGAAAAGAAAGGAGTGGAATTTTAAAAAAGGAATTGGGCCAGGGAGATAGCTCAGTAAATAAGTGCTTGACTGCAAGTGCAAGTTCAATCCCCAGTACTGCAAAAAAAAAAAAAAAAAAAAAAAAAAAAAAAAAAAAAAAAAAAAAAAAAAAAAAAAAAGGGACTTAATATGTTATTTATGTGCACCAACTCCATACAAGGAACCTAAACACTATGTATTGCAGGATTGCAGGCATGTGCAAACTGAAAAGAGAAAGGGGATCAAAAGATGGGTGAAGGCCAAAGGGAGGGAAGGGACTATCTATGGAAAAAATGTAATTAGTATGTGTTACATACAGATGTCAACTCATCACAAGGTATGTAAACATTATATGCACTACACACATATCATAATGAAACTTTGAAAAAACCTATTAAAGATAAAAGCAATGCATGTGGTTAGTCTAGATTATAAAATTTAAATTGGTAAGAAAAGAGTGAATAGAAGGAAATTTAATGACTAGCAAAGAAATTAAAGATCTTTAGATTTAAAAGAACAAGCCAGGCAAATAGCTCAGCAGATTAAAGCACCTGCAAGCAGGCTCAGAAGCCGGGGATTCAATCCCCGGCCCTGCGGTGCTGGCTCAGCCCCTGGAGCTTGCTGAGATGGCAACAGAGACTGGGTGTGGTGGCACATGCCTGTAATCCCAGCTCTTGGGAGGCTGTAAACAGGCGGATCACTATGAGTCCAATCCAGTAGTGAGACCCTGGATACTCTGTAGACCCTTCTCTAAAACACAAAAAAAGAACATGTAATTTATCTATATTATGCTATGCAGTTGGAAAAAAAGGATTATTTGTATATATAAATTTTTCCTTTAAAATTTAATAAATTGGTAAATATAGGAAGAGTATATTCTTTTATAAAAATGTGGCCATGAGTAATATTGTATCATACAATTTATAAACATTTAGAATCATAATATAAAAAGAATATATCAAATATAGCTTAGACATTCTTAATCCAAAAATCTAAAATGCTAGATGCCCCAAATTTTGAAATCTGTTGAGTGTCAACATGATGCAACAAGAGCAGAATTTCAAACATGACTTCATGTGATGATTTGTTGTCAAAATGCAAGCCCATGAACATATTTTAGAAAATTACCTTTAAATTATGTATATTATATACACATGACCTATAGATAGATTTTATGTGATTTGGATCTCATTCCCAAAATAACTCATTATATTCATTATGTTAATGTCCCAAGCTGGGCATGGTGGCGCATGCCTGTAATCCCAGCACTAGGGAGGCTGAGACAGGAGGATTGTTGTGAGTTCAAGACCAGCCTGAGCTACAAAGTGAGCTTAAGGCCAGCCTGAACTGCACAGTGAGACCCTGTCTCAAAAAGACAAAAAAAAAAAAAAAGTCCCAAAATCCTGGAAGAAAAAAGACAAAAACAAAATCTAAAGTATTTCTGATCCCAAACATTTCATATAAGGGATAGTTAACCTGTTACATGGTGTGTGTGTCTGTGTGTTTCTGTGTGTGCATGTTTTAAAGAAAAGTAGTGTATTATGAATTTTAAATACTTAAAAATCCTTACCTCATTGACCAAGAATTGGAGCTGCAAGACTGCTGCACCACTTTCATGTTGGCAATAACAATCAACACCAGGTCTCCCAAGTCTAACACAATAAAAGTTAAGGATTCTAAATTTTAATTGGCATGGACATCAAAGAGCAGAGTAGAAGTAACATTTTAAAATAAAAGTCTTGACACAGGGATATATCTCAGCAGCATCAATGCCTGCCTGGAAAGGGTAAGGTCCTAAGTTCGACCCTCAGTACCAAAAGAAAAGTCTTATTTCTTCATTCCTGTTATCCTGTGGACAGGATATCATGTCTGCATCTTTTATATACTATGAATAACCACTAAGAAGACAACAATATGCAATGTATCAATTATTGAAACTGTCCTACTAATCAGTTTTGAAACTGTCTCATTGCTATTTGTTTCTCAAGAAAATTATTAAAAATAAAGTGTATAAAAAATCTTATTTTACAAAATTACATAGCAAGATCTTTCATGTTCTAAAACTTTATAAAATGAACAAGAAAAAAATTGAAATGAGGTTTCCTCCACAAAAGTAAATCAAATGTTATGATTTTACACATATCTAATTTCACTTCAGACTTAACTGATTGAATAGACACTTTTTTCCTAAATTAAGTTCAAGTTGTGCCAAACATTTTAATATCATAAGTGAAATAATACAACCCTTAAAAATATTTATGTATATTTATGTATAGTCATAAGCGCTCTCTCTCTCTCTCTCTATATATATATATATAGTCATAAGCGCTCTCTTTCTCTGTAGATATACACATATATATATATACACAGAGAGAGAGAGAGAGAGAAGGAGAGGAGAGAGAGAACACTCCTGATAATTTAAAATTCCATAGGACATAAAGAAATATTTGACAAGATAAAAATATATTTCTCTATACAGAGTACCATAAAGAATTTTCAAAAATGGAAATACTAGGAAATAACTAGGAACACTGATAGAATGTTCATCTAGCATGAGCAAGACCTTAGGGTCAATTTTGAGCAATGAAAAAAATTTTACAAGATAAAAGAAGTGGGCAAATCTAGAAAAACACAAATGACAAAAGAACAAGAAACTTAATACCATATTAAGTAATTAAACTGAATACTCATTTAAAATATTTTCTTCAAAGAAAACTCCATGCCTAGAAAACAATCACTTGTGATATTTATAAAGCATTTACATAAAAATAGCAAGTATAAAAATTCTTAAGGAAAATTGAATGGAATGAATACTTCAAGATTTATTCTATGAAAATAGCATTCTCACTACTAAAATATAGGACTCACAAAGAAAAATTTCAATCTCTCATGAACATTAATTCAAAAAATACTATCATAACTACTATTTAATACTAACAAGTGTTATTATCAAGCAAATAAGGTAAATAAAAAACAAAGAAATGGCATGCTGGTTAGAGAGGAAAAAAATAAAATTTTCTCTGTAGTGAACACAATAGTCTATGTGGAAAAGGCTCAGTGGAACAAGAGCTTCCCTGGCAAGCAAAAGGGCCTCAGTTCAATCCCTGGTTCCATGAAAAAAAATGCACTAAACTAACTGAATTGGACAAGGCTGCAGATACAAGATAGAAACTTACAATATATTGTACTTTTATCTATTAGTTATATATTTTAAAAGCTTCATTTATAATAGTATCCAAATTGCTCTGGAATGAGATTGATAAAAGATGTGTTTAGATCTTTTACTAAAAGCAATAAAACATTGCAAATAGACATTAAAAAGAGAAGTCAAATAAATGGACATATGTGCCATATTCATGGAAGATTTGACATTAAGATGGCAATCTTCCTTGAATTGATCTAGATTCATTAATCTTAAAATCCTAATAAACCTCCTTTTTGACAGTTAGCAGCCAAAAATCTTTTCATTAAATCATAATGTGGAGATGGTTAAGCTTTCCCCGAGGAAAAATTTGTGTTTTGAATAATTATCTTCATCTCCAAAGATTAATATTTCTTTGTAGTTAGAGAGAAAGAGACCAATTTAATGAGAACTCTGAATCCAGTTTTTAATATCAGACCATTAGCAACTTTTAAACCTCACTCTGTCTTTCCATCATCCTCAAATCACAAGTTATTCATCAGTAAATTCAAATCATGCAAATTTGGCAGAACTCTTGCCATAGTCCCTCCCCCCCCCCCCGGAAGCCACTTTGGACCTACTTGTGAGATGTGCCCTATTCTCCCAAGTTTGTGAGAAATAAATATTTTCATGCTCTGGATGATATGTGAGATATCATCGGTTTCAGGACCAGAACTGAAGTTTGGGTGAGGGTACATATAACTCTGCAGGTGACCATATAATCACTTTACCCCTGCATGATATATATCCACTCTGCTGTTGATTGACAAACACAATCTCCCTATTCACTGACAAAAGTGTGCTCTGTCAGCAAGCAGCAAAACAGCAGGAAATCTTAATTATTGTCAACACCAGGCCTACAAATTACTTTTCTAGGGTTAAGGAATTTAGTTTCTATTATGGCTTCTATCAAGCTGTGCCTCCAAAGCCTCAGGTACTCATAGCTGGGGCTATTTAGTGGTGACTGGTTCTTGGGTATGTGATATGGGATTAAGAGTGTATGATTACCAAATTAGTCCACTGAATATTGGGACAGTCTACCACTCCTATCCCTATATGGGAGGCACCATCCAAAAGGTGCCTTGGAAGAAATCAAAAAGGTTTTCTGCTTGCTTGCTGGCTTTTGCCTATCAGGAAGTCTTTCTCTTATGTAATGTCACCCGCCATGTTACACTGCTTTGTAGCCAGCCAACTATGGAGACAAAGCTTTGCAAATTGTGATATACACATAAAAAACAACAAGAACAAATTGTGATATACAATAAATCTTTCCTCCTTCAAATTTCGATGTCAGATATTTTTGTTCAGCAAAGAAAAAAAGTAACTTAATCTCCCATTTAAGTACTCTCCAAGGAAGAAACTAGCTATTCAAGGATCTTGACCAAAAAAATTGTAAACATTGCCTATGAAGGAATAATTAATGGGAGAATAAATGTAGAAGGTGTGCTTTATGGCAGTGTCATAAGCAAAATTTTTAAATAATGGTTATTTTGCCTTTGTCCATACCACTAGCTTTCATTTTTTAATCTAAATAGAAAATGGCATTTTATAGATGTTCATTTTTATATAATATTCAAGAAGTTTCCTAGTGCTATTCAGTGGTCATTAAAAGATTTGCATAGAATCAATTTTAAAGATATATAAGTGGCATAATATTTCTTTTAATGAGAAAATATTTAAGATCTTATAAATATATTTTAATGCAATAATTTGTTAATCTTACTTTAATTGTTTCGACAATATGCTTTATATGTGTCAACAGTGACATTTAGTTCACATAATGTTAACAACTTTTTATGGGATTACAAGTGCAGAATTTTACATAATTATTTACAATTTATCTTTCAAATATTATATTTTTAGTTATATTAATGCATAATAATTAATGCTAAAGTTAGAATGACAAGAGTAGAGTTCTTGGCAAGGATATGGTGTCAGAATGAGAATGCCTCCCAAAGCCCTCATGCACTCATATATGACGGTTTTAGAAAGGGTGGGAGACAAGACAGCTAGCTAACTTGCTATGAAATGGTGAGGACTGGTCAGAAGAGGCGGGTCACCAGGTCATGACCTGAAAGGGTACGTCACACTTTCTGGCTCTTTGTTTCTCTCTCTCTGCTTCCTGTCCACCATGTTGTGAACAACTTTCTTTTACCCAGTCCTTTCCACTTGAGCCTGGTGTTGACCAACTACAGACTGAGCCTTCTGAAAACTTTTATTCTTTAAAGTTGAAAGTGCCAAGCATTTTCACCCAACTACTAAGAAAATGAGTAAGTTTTACACTGAGTGGGTATTCTTCAAAAATCATACAAATTAATTACCAAATGGCTAATAAGGTCACCATAAACTATTAGTTAAATTAAATTATTACTTTTCAGTCTTTCTCTGTATCAAACCACTATTATAGTATTTCACTTTATGATTATCTTTCTTCCCTTGGTTTTTATAACAAGTATACTCTTCAATCTTTATTTGTCTCTCTTTTTCTTTCTTAGGTTCTTTCCAAGATACAACTCCTTTTATATTTTACTCCTCCAGGGTGATTGTAGGCTTCAACTAACATTATTTGTTGATAACTCCCCAATTTTTATCCACAACACAAAATTATCTTCCATGTTTCAGAAAGTATATTGAATTAACTAGTGAATCACTGCAATATTATTTACCCACAAATTTTATAATTAGCATGTATCAAACCAAAATGACAATCCTAACCAAATCTTTTTATATTCTCTGTTTCCTACACAGTGAGAGGCAATGGCATTCACCAAGATGGTCAGGCTTGACTTTTATCTTTGACTCCATTTACATTCTACCATGCCATATTAGTCAATTTCCTTTTAAATATTACTTGAATTTATTTGTGTCCATTTTTATTCCACTATCATCTAATGTTACAAGCTAGTCTTCACTGGACTCTTTGTGTGATGATTAATTTTACATATCAATTGAGATAGGTCGGAGTACCTAGATTTTCCTCAAACATCAGTCTACCTATTTCTAGGAAAGTATTTTTTAAATGTGATTAAGAAGGTCTAAATCTCGGAGCATTGAAGATTATTTCCATAATGTGAATCAGCCTCATCTAATACATTCAAAGCCTTAGAAAAAAGATTTAATATCTGAGACAGGAATTCTGGCTCTAGAGTACCTTTCTTGGGTCAACTCTTCTACACTGTGAATTTTGGACTTGCTAGCTCAGTTCCTATAATTGTATGGATAATTTAGGTTACGGTAATACATATCTGTAAACCCAAGACTCTGGGAAGCTGAAGCAGAATGATCACAATTTCCAGCCCAGCCTAGGCAACCTAACAACTTAGAGAGACATTATATCTAGAATACAGCTTATTATGAAAGCCCTGGATTCAATTCCTAGTTCCACAAAAAATTCTAAATAGTTGTGTTTCTCTGAAAAGCACTCACTAATATAACTTTTTTCCCAATCCATTCCTCTGCCATATATCCTGTGTCATCTTTCTAGATGAAATTCTTATGTTACTCTTGTTTATAAATTCACTTCTCTAAATATAGCCAAATACCTAACATGGTCTTAGTCACATGGCTTACAGAGTCTTTTATGAAATGGTTACTGTTTGTGGTTCAGACTTTTAGCTCCATAAATGACATGCAAATACAACTGCATTTTAAGAGTACCAATATAATCAACCTTATGTTTGTAATTTGGTTTTGGATGCTTGCTTGGAATCACTTTTTTCTATTTCCTTGGGGTAACAATATTATTTTAATGAACTTTTTCTAATTATTAGTCTATCCATCCATGAACAATTAAGAAACACAAGTGATATATAAGTGCACTAATATATTCATTTAGATATGTTTAAAAATCACATGAATCATAATAGATGATGATGATTCCTATAAACTTCACTAAATAATACTTTAATCACATTTATGATGTCAGATGTGATACCTTTGCTAGAATATATCAACAGTCTCTACCATGTGGTTTGCAATTAATGATCTGTCAAAAATATCATTCATAAGTAGATGCCAAGAACAAGACCTTGATGCACACAGAACTGTTTACTATTCAAAATAACCATACATGCTACTAGGACTTATTAGACATGAGTAGATGACTGTGGGACACCAAGTGACTTTATATATTTTTTAATCTACCAATAAAGTTAAAACCAAAAACATGATGGAATTGGAACATTGAGAATTAAGCCCAAGAACATACAGAAATGTAACTGTGCATTTTATTTTCTTCTAATCTAATTATTACTGCTCCCTGAACTCATACCAATGAGCAGGTAGGGTATCCTCATGATCATGCCAAAATGAAGAATAAAGTGAGGCTGGATATGTCAGTTCAATAAAGTAGTGCAGGGTATAAACAGACTGCTGCAACACTAAAAATAACTTGCAAATACAATAATGAAAGAAATTCCAACTATTAAGCAAGGCTTCAAATACTGTACTTGGTCATAAATGTGCAATGGTCAGAAAGTAAGCTGAAGAATGATAAACACAGACTGATTCAAAATAACAAATGGCCCAACTAGTTGGCCAGGAACTTATAATAAACAATAAATTGGGAAAATAAAAGATAAAGAGATCTTGGAGGAAAAAACATGGCTGAACTCATGAAAGTGCATACAAGATATATGGACTTCTGCATTTCATACCAATATTTCCTGCAATGAATTACCCACTGAAGAGATACTTAAAATGTCAGTGATAGAATGACTATTTGGTAGTAAATTATCCTCTGCCATCTGCCACTCCTCTGTTTTTCCCCCCTGCTTCCATAATGGGAAATGGTACGACTGGTTGCTAGAAAAGAAGGCTATTCACTAACCCAATATTGTGGGGCCTCTGTCATTCTAGCTGACATAAAGCTTACCTTTGTTGAATGTCTAAGAAGTCTGAAGCAATAACCAATGCTAAGCCACCAATATTGTATCATCTCTCAATAAGATCAACCATAAGCTCAGTAGAAAATTGATTAAATAAAACCCATTCCATCCTAGAGAAAATAGATTTTATTTACTAAAATTGCTACTTAGTATGAGTTTTCCTTGTTATGTACAATTATGTATGAGAGAAACAGTGATTTATCATCATGAAATACCATATAAAGTTGCCTTCAAGGCTAGCCAAATAGCTCAGTGCATTAAAGTACCTGCAAGCAGGTGCAGGGGGTGGAGGTTCAATGTCCCAGCTTGCCATGCTGGCCCCGCGCTGGGTTACACTGAGACAGCAATAGAGATTGGGTGTAGTGGTGCGCACCTATAATCCCAGCTCTTGCGTGGCTGCAACCAGGTGGATCAATAGTCCTACTATGTCTATAACATAAAAAGTAGCTATCAAGGCAGTGAAAGAAAAGCTCCTACCCACTATTTTTTTTTTTTTTTTTTTTTTTTTTTTGTCTTTTTGAGACAGGGTCTCACTATGCAGTTCAGGCTGACCTTAAACTCACTTTGTAGCTCAGGCTGGTCTCGAACTCACCACAATCCTCCTGCCTCAGCCTCCCGAGTGCTGGGATTACAGGCATGCGCCACTACGCCTGGCTCCTACCCACTATTGGTTGGAATATAAATTAATGAAACCACTATGGTCATCAATATGGATGTTAATCAAAAAACTGAAAGTGGAGCTATCATTTTAGCTAGAGAAGAAAAGATGAAAAGGCAAAAAAGATGATAAGGGAAGATCAAAGTATGTTATTCACATATATAAATATGGAAAGCAAAATCCACTATTGTGTGTAGATAATATGCACTATTAAAAATTAAAATTTAGACTATCAGTCTCAAATACACCTGACTAGCCACTTAAAATACCTAGGTGCAGTTTGTTCAATATTTACAGTCTGTTACATGCAAAAAATACTACCATTTTTAGTGCCAAATCCTGTTTCTGGGAATATGCTTTTGGTAACAGATAATAGCACAGCATCCTAATTAGGCTCTGGTTATGAACAGAAATAACTGGCCTGGGGAAACCAAGTATAAGACTCATGCTGTCCCCTTCCCCTTCAGCTTCTAGGGTTTGGCTTCATCCTCAGGGTATCTTCCTTCCCTTATGATCACTGTGGCTGCAGCCAGAGCACAAGAAGTATACTTCCTTCTCCACATGATGTGGGTAGGAATACAAAAATCTGGAAACTCACTTTAACTGAATAAAATTAGAGCTCATCGTTCTCTCTGGGCAGCAACCTCTGGAAGGAAGGCTGGAACTGCCTTATTGGTCTGAGGCCAGAGGAGAAAATTGTAGCTGGCCTAAGGTCAACCCTAATGGACAATTGCTCATGCAAAAGGAGACAACCAACAAGGAATATATTAAAGACACATAGCCGGGCGTGGTGGCGCAGGCCTGTAATCCCAGCACTCGGGAGGCTAAGGCAGGAGGATTGTTGTGAGTTCGAGACCAGCCTGAGCTACAAAGTGAGCTTA
The DNA here is from genome assembly GCA_004027165.1 of Ctenomys sociabilis. Classification (NCBI taxonomy): domain Eukaryota; kingdom Metazoa; phylum Chordata; class Mammalia; order Rodentia; family Ctenomyidae; genus Ctenomys; species Ctenomys sociabilis. The sequence continues at coordinate 43,472 of PVKA01009806.1, forward strand.
AGGCCAGCCTGAACTGCATAGTGAGACCCTGCCTCAAAAAGACAAAAAAAAAAAGACACATAAAAAGTATTTGCTTATATTTTAGATCAAAAGATTAAAGGACAGAGAATATCAATATAATCAAGTTCTTTGAACACTTTTGTATTCTAAATTATAGTGGTAGTTACACAAATTTTCATTAAAATTCAGAAAGTAGATCAAATATATCCCATAATAACTGACTTCATTTATTTATTTATTTATTTGTTTGTTTGTTTATTTATTTATTTATTTTGGTGGGACCAGGGATTCTGAACTCAGGCCCTTAAGCGTGCCAGGGAAGCACTTATTCCACGGAGCCATGTCCCCAGCCCTTGACTCCTTTTAAAAGTAGCTAATATGTTAAAACATAAATCTATTCCTCATTTAATCAAACATTATTTTAAAAGGCAGAGGTTGTCAAATTGGAAAAAAAAAATTCAGAATTCTAGGTAAGACAGTGGAATAACAGTATTTGCTGCTTGTGAATTAGAAAGAAGAGAATATATACTCATATATTCTTAGAAAAGAAACAGAAAAGAGTTTTGAGAATCAAGAGGTGATAGTAAGCTAAAATGCAAAAAGAAACAGAAAGAAAATGATCTCCAAGAAAACTGAAAGAAATGAAGTTCTCCCAAACTCATTTATGGAAATCAGTATCACCCTGACATAAAACCAGATAAAAACCCAACTAAAAAAGAAAACTATAGGCCAATCTCTTTAATGAACATAAAAGCAAAAATCCTCAGCAAGATATTACTAAATGAAATGCAGGCTATTATAAAAAACATGGTACATGATCAAGTCAGTTTCTTCTCAGAGATGCAGGCATGTTTAAAAATATGTAAGACAATAAATGTAATGTATCATGTAAACAGATATAGCATCAGAAATCAATTACCATGTTAATAAATTAATAAAAGGCTATTGACAAAATCCAATAAATTTTTATCATAAAAACCCTGAAAAAATATGTAGAAGGCCATATCTAAATATTATAAAAGCTTTATATGACAAACCAATAGACAGCATTATAGTAAATGGGAAAGAACCAAGAGCGTTCCCTTTACAATCAGGATCAAGACAAGGATGTTGACTATCACTTCTTCTACTCAACACAGTAATTGAAACATAAACCAGGCCAGTTAGGCAAGAGAAAGAATTAAAAAACCAAACATGTAGGAAAGAAAGAACTCAAGCTGTCATTATTTTCTGATGACATGATGTTCTCCATAGAGAAAGAGGTGACAGGACTACAGAACATACAGAACCAAAGAACTCCACCAAAAAAGCCCTTAAAGAACAAACTTCAACAACATATCAGGATACAAGATGAACTTACATAAATAATTAGCACTTGTGTACACCAATAAAGCACTTAATGAGAAGAAAATTATAAAAACAATAACACTCAGTAACTCCAAGAGAAATGAATATCTAGGAATTGATTAAACAAGAAAGTAAAAGAACTTCTGAAAAAAAAAAAAAACAGAGTACTTTGATGAAAGATAAAAAGAGGACAACAGAAAATGAAAAGATATGCCCTTCTGGATAGGGAAAAGCAATACTGTTAAAATGTCATACTTCTAAAACTATTCTAAACAGTTGATACAATCCCAATCAAAATACGAGCAGCTTGCATTATATATCTAGAGAAAACAATTTTAAAATTTATATGGAGTCATAAGAGACTCAGAATAGCAAAAGACAACTTGGAGCAATAAGAGCAAAGGCAATTATCTGACTTCGAACTATATTACAAAGCAGTCATAATAAAGATGCCATGTTACTAGAACACCAATAGACACATATACCAATAGAAGAATATACAGGATACAGAAACCTTTAGACATTCAACTATTTTAGTTTTTTTAATTATCTAAAGAGAATACAAAATAGCAAAACAAAAAACAAAAAAACTCCAAATATCATAAAACATACAAATCTTCACCAAACAAAATAGAAATTCAATAATAATTGCTATAATGCATAATGTTGTTCAAATTATCAGACATAAACATGCAAAATTGATTTTTAAAAAGTTATTAAAAATTAAAAAGGATGAAGAAAAATATTAAGCATCCATTGCCCCCTCCATAAAGAAGCAGAAGTCAGCAATATAAACCATCCTACATACATACATACCTACATATACTTCTCCCTCTCTCTCCTGTCTTTTTCCTTTTCCCAGTTTTTCCTTCCCTTTGAATAGGTTCTTTTCTTTCACAGTATCTATTGTACCTCTCAGATTTTATTTATTCTTTCAGGTTCTTACACATAGTGAGACCAGAAAACAGTGGAAGTGAAGATCAGTGGAACAGATTAAAAGAGACAGACAAAACTACAAACATACTCAGCTACTTTATGTTTGACAAAGGGGCCAAATATATTCACCGGAAGGAAGGCAGCCTCTTGAATACATGATGCTGGAAAAACTGGCACTTCATATGCTGAAGGATAAAACTAAACCCAAATCGATCGCCATGCACAAAACTATAGTCAAAATGGATGAAAGATGTAAATATTAAAACAGAAACACTAAATCTTCTGGAGGACGAAGTAGGTAAAACTCTTAAAAGACATGGGGTGGACAGAGAGTTCATGAACAAAAACCAAACTGCACAGGATACTTCAAAGACTATACAATTGGGATCTCATCTCTTTAAATTTTTAAAAATATTTTATTTATTTTCTACAGGGTCTCTATGCACAGCTCAGTGATCCTCCTGTCTCAGCCTCTCCAACACTGGGATTGCAGGCATGGACCACCCCCTACCCAGTTTTGGTGCTAGCATGGTGTGCCTGGAAATGTGCATACAGTACTGGGTTTCAAACTAGGTTCCCTGTGCTTACCAGCCAGGTGCTTAAACCATCAAGCTACCTCCAAGCCTGGGATCTCATCTTTTGAAAAGTTTCTGCATGTCAAAAGAAATCACTAACAGAGTAAAAAGAAAATCCACAAATTGGGGAAAAATTATAGCTGACAGTACCTCAGATAAAGGACTTCTATCTAGAACATATAACAATTTTTTTTTTAAGTCAGGCTCACAAAATTCAAAAACCCAATCAAAACTTGGGCATCTGAGATCAAACTTGGGCATCTGAGATCAATGTACACTTCTCAGATGAAGAAATGCAAATGATAAATAAATATAAAAAATTGTTCAACATCACTGGTCATCCAAGAAATACAAATTAAAACACTAAGATGCTTTCTTATGCCAGAAAGAACAGCTGTCACCAAGAAGTCAACCAATAACAAATGTTGGAGGGGTTCTGAGGAAAAGGAACCCTTCTCTACTACTGATGGCAGTGTAGACTGCTACAACCACTATGGAAGCAGGACAGAGATTTCCCAAACTAGCTTTTCCCCTACTGCATATTTTTCCAAATGAACTGAAACTATCATACCATAGTGCTGCATGCACATCCATGTTTATAGCAGCACAATTTGCTATAGCTACATCTTGGAAGCAACCCAAACGCCCATCAGAAGAGGAATGGACAAAAAAGATGCAGTGTTTTCATGCAATGGAGTATTGATATAAAAAAGATAAACTTGAAGCTTTTATAGGAAAATTGATGTAAGGAAGGGGCCAAAACTTATGTTGTGGCAAAGACCGCCTATTCAACAAGTAGTGCTGAAAAAATTGGTTATCTGTCTGCAGAAGATTAAACTAGAGCATTATTTCACATAAGCAATAAAACTCAAAATAGATCAAAGATCTAAACATTGAAATAGGTAAAACAGTTGAATACAGAGGGGTAGTAAAGGATTTCAATTTTTTAATTCTTTTATTTTTAAAGAATACAAAATAATAGGCCCCCAAATAGCTCAGCATATTAAAGCACTTGCAAGCAGGCACAAGGGCCAGGGGCTTCAAACCCCAGGTCTTCCATGCTGGCCCTGCCCCCAGGGCATACTGAGATGGCAACTGACACTGGGCACTGTGACACACGCCTGTAATCCCAGCTCCTGGGAGGCTGTAAACAGGCAGGTCACTATGAGTCTGATGTAGAAGTGAGACCTTGAATACCCTGTGGACCATTCCCTAAAATACAAAAAATATATATAAAGACATAAAGAAAAAAAACAACATAGGAAAATAACAAGGTAGAAAGTATTAATTATTGAATCTTTGATGTAATTCAGGTATAAAAAATAAGATACGCAAACAGCTATACTCTCTTAATTTATTGATAAGAGACATACGGCATAACAATGTCTGTAAGTTAGTATCATGTATGCACCTTCTGTAATACCAAAATATTATGAAAACAGTTTGCAATGTATTAATTTATCAAATCCATCTTGTCAAGGTATCTTAAAACTGTCTCATTGATATTTGTACTTCAATAAAACAAAAATAAAAAAAAACATTAGAAATGACACAAAATTTTGATAAACAAATAGTAATTCAGCAATGGTTGCTGTATTGCATGATGCTATCTTCAAAGTAGTTTTTCATATTACCAGATATAAATGTGTAAGATTTTTTTTAAAAAGTAACAAAGAAATTATAAACAAAACCTCAATTACACAAGAAATAGCAAGAATAAACACATGAGATTATATCATCAAAGAAAAAGCTTCTGCTCAGCAAAGGAATGAATCAGTAGAGTAAAGAGACAGCAATAATAATAATCCACCTAATCTTAAATACCTAGGTAAGAAATGAGCAAAACAAATGAATAGAGACACTATGCAGAAGAAATATACATAGTCAACAAATGTTTCAAAAATGTTCATTATCTCTAAATATTAGAAAAATAAAAATTAAAAGGGCCAGACAAATAGCTCCATGGACTAAAGCACCTGCAAGTAGGTGCAGAGGCTGAGAATTCATGCCAGCCCCACCCCTGGCATGTGCTGAGATGGCAATTGAGACTGGGCATGGTAGCACGTGCCTGTAATTCCAGCTTTTGGGAGGCTGCAAACAGGCAGATCACTATGAATCTGATCTAGCAGTGAACATGACAGAGGCAAGTAGTGAGATCCTGAACACCCTGTAGACTCTTCCCTAAAATGCAAAAAGAAAAAAGAAAAGATAAGAAAAATACAAATTAAAACAGTACTAAGATTCCATGTTACTTCAGAAAGAATGACAATCATTAAGAAACCAAACAATAACAAAGTCTGACACAACTGTGGTGAAAAAGGAACCCTCACTCATTGGCAGGAATGCAAACTAGTGCCACCACTACGGAAATCAGTATATTTCTCAGAGATGAAATTAGAAATTCCATGTGACCCAGCCATCCTCTTTCTAGGTATATGCTCCAAGAGTTTAAGATATCATACTACAATAATTAGATGCATACCAATATTTATAGCAGCACCATTCATGATAGCTAAATCCTAGAAGTAGCTTGTACACACATCAACAGATAGCTGGACTTTAAAAATGCATTCTGTATAAGTAATACAATACTACTCAGATATAAAGAGTAAAACATTTGATACATTTATAGGAAAATGGATACACCTAGAAATAAAACAGATATACAAAAACCATGTGGTATCTTTCATTTGAGTGAGGCAAAGTACAAAGAAAATGATAAAGGATGGATAGAAAGGGAAAAGAGGATAGCTATCTTCCAATTGGGATTATTTCCAAGGGAGTAGGGCAAGAGAAGATGGGAAAGTAAGAACAATAAAGATATACCATGTAAGGAACCTAATAACACTCATTAATGTGAACACTATGTGCTACAGAATGGGCTAAAACAAATAATATCAACAACTATAAAAAATGTGATAGGTAAACTTGAGGAGAAAGAGAAAGAGGACAGAAGAGGAAAAACCTTAAGACAAAAAGGAAGAAGTGTAATATGTACGTGTAACCATCCCCTAAGATGACTATAATCTTTGTGAATTTTAAACATGTACTAATAAAAAAAGTTACTGAAATCAGAAATTTCTACTCAGCTGTATTTTTCAAATAGATATAAAATTTTGTTCCCATATGTATATTAAAATTCTTAGGATCATATTTAAAGGAAATAAAATATATGACTTCCAAACCTATAGAGGGAAAAAATGAACTTAAGCTCAGTTCAAATGAAGTTAGAAAAAGAAGAGAAATATAATCACTCTATTAGCCCAAAAATAAAATGATAGGAAGAATTTATATGTATCAGTAAGAATTGTCAATATAATGAGATAACCTATTGTTGATAAATGCCAGTATATATTTTTAAAATCAGGTATATATTAAAGTACACATACTTAAACATGAGGATTTAGACAAGCTGAAAATGAGTCTAATAAGTTATACCAAAAAGGCATGACATTAAAAGAAACACCATAGCTATACTAGCATCATAAAAAATTAAATAATGAGGTGGAAATGATTATAGAAACTTTTTTAAAAACCCTACAACCTTGTTTAAAAACTGGAATAACTTACAAGGAAGGTAAGTCATCACAACTTCCTAGGTGCTTAACAATGTAGCCTCAAATACATAAAATGAAAGATAGTTTATGAAGGTATGCTTTAGAACATGAATTAACATTACATATATAATTTTTCTGGGCTAGAGTTATATTTCATTCTCAAACCTTTGTTACAATAGCAGCTAATATTAACTCTGTAACATCTTGTCTTAACTAGATAATAAAATTCAGAATAAGTTTACAGGTTATTCACAAGTTAAAACAACTGGCCTTGAGAAGAATGAAAAAACACCACCAAAAGAACTCTCATCTGATCCACCATGTTTCCAGCCTCTGCCTTCTTGCCCAAAGCAAAGTCCACCTGCAGATCCAGCCAATCTACCCTGCTAAGGACAATCCAGACTTAGGCAGAAAGTAATGTAAACTGATCAGCAAACATTTGTTAGCTCAACACTGATAACCTTATGACCAGTAAAATTTAGGATCTTCATTTTTCTCTTTCATTCTTATCAATCTCCTGCCAAACGCATAAATCTTAGATTCTGCTTAACTGATTTTACTAACTACTCCTGGACTTTTGAACAATCCCTGAACTCTAATGAGTGTACACTACCTGCCAGGTAAGCTGGCCATTTTCTTAAGCTTCAGTATTGCTTATCAGTATAAGATTCATTATAAGACTATAGAAATAAAACTTAGAAACAGTAGTTTTTGAACAGAAACAGTTGTCTCATCTATGCCATAGTAGGTAGATTCACTGGCTTCTGCCCTGTTCTTGTGTGTGCATTACTAGGGCCAGTGCCTGCAAGGTCCCTGAGTGCACTTGTTAATCCCCATTCTTGAAAGCTGTGGCACTCGACCTCTATACTTATTATAGAATATCGATGACTGTGATGTATGTGTCACCCGAGCTTCCACCACATTTACCATCTAATTTACCATTCATTAGAAAGTTGTTAATGTGGGCTGGGGAGATGGCTCTGTGGAATAAGGGCTGCCCTGGTAAGCACAAGGGCCTGAGTTCAATCCCGAGCTCCGCCAAAAAAAAAAAAAAAAAAAAAAAGAAAGTTGTTAATGTCCATTAAATTCATAACATTTACAAAACATCTACCCCATGCCAAACCTGACATAGATGCCATGGGAGATCACAAGATGAATAAATTTTGTTTTGCACCAAGGTCCTAGAATAGGAAACTACTCTAGTATCAGAAAGACACATTAACAGTGAACCCAAATATCAATGTATGCCATGATTTTTCTCCTCACACTTTTAAATCATGATTTACAAGATGCACACATCATTAACTAAACATTATTCTATACATATTCAACAGTGTTCAGGAAAATACTTTCAGTGACCACTTTATTTAAAGAATTAGTGGGCTAAAGCTTGCTCACTGACAATTTTCAAAGCAATATTTTTGAATGCTGAAAGTGTATCTGCCTTCCATTTAAAAAAGATCTCATTCAGACACAATCTACAGACCTCCATCTCTCATTGCATAGGCTTCTCACTAGCCCTGTCCCCTTTGATGCAGGAAAGAGAAAAGTGCTCCCTCTGCTCATAGTTAGAGTTATTTGCATCCAGGACTCCTCTGATCTCCCTCAGCATGTTCTGAGATCCACAAAACCGGCGGTTTTCATTCTCTAAGTGACACTGCATCTTGAATAGTGGTGCAGGGTTCTTGGCAGAGGCTAGGCAATAGAAGAGGGTCATTGTGTGCTGCAGTTCCTACTCCTACAGCTAGTAATACAAAGCATACTATGGTACTACCTTTTAGTAAATGAATGTAATCCTGGGGTTTGCACTGCTAGTAATGTGGGTTGAACCAACTGGTGTTCTCTCATCAAGAATTCTGTTTGTCTCTTTTATGTTATGAATCACTAAGCACTTATAGTAGTAGGTGTAGTCTATAGTAGGTCTCTAAATTAAGAATTTTGTACCACTGCTCCAAAAAATTCTATACTGCCACTACACGGTATTATAGGTGTTTGCACACATTCAAGAATAATTACTTTGTCAAAATTACTTGGGTCCCCAAGCATGGAACTTGATAATTGTTTTGCACTTGACAGCAATTGTTGCAGATTTCTGAGAGACACTTTAATCTTCCTTATGGGCACTATCCATGGGCTCCTCTGATTTTTCAGATGGGAAAAAGATGGAGGAATAGCTGGCCCAATATGGTCAGTGTACAGTCTTTGAGTCATGCTGAAAAACAAGCTTGTCTGCACTTTGTGGTCAGGGGATGGTCCAGTGCTTTTGCTGAGATGGCTGTTTGGCTGCACGTTACCAGGTGAAAGGAGTCTGCAAACAATAGACTAACAAGAGTCTAACACAGAAGATTTTCTTCCCCAGTAAAAACAGGTAGCTATGTTTTTGTCATATTTTCTAAAAAAGATTCATGGATCTCCTTTTGGGGGAATCCAAAGCAACCTTCATTTCATGTCTGGAATGTTTAGCTCTTGTTCAATGAATGGTTGAAGTTCATTTCCCCTGTGTCCCTCATTTATCTACTTCCTTATGATATGATTAGAGTGCTATGCTTCTTTGATTTTTTGAAGAAAAACTGTTTCAAAAACTTTTCAGCCTGTTGATAGGTAGAAAGGAATACTACATGTCCCTGTGAACACTCTTTCTCCCATTTGGTTCAAATTTAACCCATCAAAGAGTCACACCCCACTGATTAGACTATAAAAACCATATCAAGATGCCAGACATTAATTTCAAGCCCCTGGTGTTTCTTGTACAGAGGGATCTCTGGTGAAACATATATGGGACTGTTACAATACATGTCTAGTATTTTTTGCCAATAGTAAATTCAGGAATAAAAACAAAATTTTCCAACAGTGGGTCCAGGCATGGGCACACATGACAGCAGATGGGACCAGTACCATGGAAAGGTTTGAAGCAGCAGTGAAAATACAAGCTAGAAGTTGATAAGTTAGGTGAAACAAGATTGTTCTGTGGTACACAGACAAATGTAATGGAAGCAG